>PVHT020000037.1:36461-100751 GCA_004024745.2 Catagonus wagneri
ATGCCAACAAATTTGATAATCTAGAAGAAATGGACAAATTTTTAGAGACCTACACCCTCCCAAAACTGAATCAAGAAGAAATAAATCAACTGAATAGACCAATCACTAGAAATGAAATTGAGTATGTCATCAAAACACTCCCTACAAATAAAAGTCCAGGACCAGATGGCTTCACAGGTGAATTCTACCAAACATACAATGAGGCGCTTACCTTTAGCTCCTGTGTGTCACCAGACACCGACACTGACTTCTAGAGCAAGCTGGAAAACAGTGGAAAATGAGGAAACGATCACAGCTACCATAACAGGGACCTGGACCTGCACTGAATTCTGGTCCCGACTTTTCCTAGTGGTGCCATTGGTAGTAATAGAACTTTTTCCGAGTGTTGGTTTTCTCATCTGGAGAACAGGAATAAAAACACACTCTGCTGGACAGGGTGGCTCTGACCATTAAAAAATCATGTATATGTGTGGTGTTGGTTGTAGATGCAGCTCGGATCCTGCGTTGCTGTGACTGGCAGCTGTAACTTTGATTCAACCCCTAGTCAGGGAAATTCCATATACCATATGTGCAGCCCTAAAAAGCAAATAAAATAAATTAAAAAAAATCACATGTATAGCTACTGGGCCAGGCACATAGCAGACTCCCAGACCGTGTTAGGTAGGTATCCTTATTTCTAACTGGGATGTAGCCAACTCTGCTACTTACAAGCACTAGGTAGGTCAGTCACTTGACCAGTTTCGAGTGTCATCTATAGAACAGGGACACTGGTATTTCCACATGGTGGTTGTGAGATGAAAAACAAAAAAGGCACTGGCAGAGGCTGAGGAACAAGTGGTTAACATTCGGAGGCTGTTAAGCCTCCAGCAGAGTGTTTGCTGTGTTCAAGGCTTCAGTAAATGTTAGCGGAACCTGAAAATCACGTGGTTAGAGCATACAGTTCCCTCCTTAGCTGTGAATGTATTTTCATTTCATCTGGAGTCTGAGGAAGATCAAAATCCTTTTGGCTCTTTAATGGATCCGAACTCTAAGCTAATGCTGGTTGGTAGCTGACTTGTAGGTCAGTTCGCTATTATTTCTTCTGCATGAGATTGTCATTTCCTTTTGGTTAAGGGAAAAGTTTCAAACAGAGGTGCAAACCCTGGAGAGTAGAGTGGTCCTCAGTCCTGGCTGAGCTTCAGAGTCACCTGGGTGAGCGGAGGGCTTGAAAAACAGCCCCAGCTCCACTGACACTTGGCCGGAGTGGCTGGTGCTGCCAAGCCAGGGTTGGAGCTGCATGCTTCTTGTAGGACCTGGAAAACTGGCCACTTTTTGTACTACTCACTTGTTCCTCAGCCTCTGCCAGTGCCTTTTTTGTTTTTCTATTTTCTTGATTCATATAGTTGACAAAATGTACAACGAGAGAATGTAAAAGTCAGGGCTAAGCTTGACACTGGACAAAATTATACAATCATGTCTGACAGGCGAGAGGCAAAAAGGTCTTTTATAAACATTTAAAATGAATCTAAGTATTCTCTATGTAGCAGCAAGTGGAGAAAATTGGCCTTTTGCCCAATTAAAGTGTTTGTTGTTAAGATTAAAAAGCCTGTTTTAAGAGGAAATCTGGAAACATGAATTATAGCCTTTCCTCTGCCCAAATGGGCAGGTTGCTAAACCTCCCTGAATCTCAGTATTTTCCTCTGTGAGATGAATACAGTGATGACACTACCTGTCCTGCTTACTTCGTTATGCTGTAGCAAGGAGCACGGGAATCATATAATTGACATTTTTTTTTTGTCTTTTTAGGGCTGCACCCACAGCATATGGAAGTTCCCAGGCTAAGGGTCAAATCGGAGCTACACCTGCTGGCCTACACCACAGCCACAGCAACACGGGATCCGAGCCACATCTGAGACTTACACCACAGCTCACAGCAATGCTGGATACTTAACCCACTGAGCAAGGCCAGGGATCGAACCTGCATCCTCATGGATACTAGTCGGATTCCTAACCCACTGAGCCACTACGGGAATTCCCTGACAGTGCTTTATAAAACGCAGAGTATGGAACAGTGGAAAGAATCACAAGTTCTACACTGCCACTAACTTGCTTTGTGACCTCGGGCAAGCTAGTTTTCATTTTTGCCCCTCAGCTTCCCAACCTACAAAGTAGGACCAACAACACCTAATGCTAGCCTCACTGGACTGTCATGGGACGGGGTAGAAGGTATTTGCGAAAGTGCTTGGAAAAGCCAGAAAACCATATTCAGTTGCCACAGTATAACAGTCTCCGTTGATGAAATGGGGTTAGTGTGAGGTGATGTACCCTTGAGCATCTGGAGTGGAGCTAAGGCTCTGACCAGGCCTGGCGGGCTCACCATCTCTGCATCCAGCGGACACCCCCAGACCCTACTTAACTGTGGTGACTCCTCTTTTCTCCCAGTTGCTAATCTTCCAGGGGCGTGGGCAGGCCCAGACCCATTCTTCGGGTGAGGCCAGGAAGAATAGGGCCATTTATTTCTCTGCTCAGATGACCAGAAAATCCTTTTATCCTGCTTCACTGAAAAGCATCTCAGATCAAAACTCGAAGAATCCAAAGGCCTAAAGAGCCACCTAGTGATGACACATGCACAGGACTCTGTCTTTTGCCAGTAGCTTTATTGACATAGAAGTAATAGGAATGGCTTTGTTTCTTCCTCTCTTAAATTGGTGCCTCCCCTGGGAAACACCAAATGGAGACTGATGGAACTGTGCACCTTATCTGCTTATAAACCAGATTGCAGAGTGATAGTAGATAAAAGCTGGGAAACTCTGAGGACCTGAACTGCTACAAAGCACGGTTTCTACTCTCAGCTCCCAGTTTGCAGGTAGAGACGTGTGTGTGACTGAGTTTTAGGTGATGGAATGTGAGTGAAAGTGATATGCATCCCTTGTAGGTAGGTTGGGCCCCTAAAACTTCCCATGTGTGATTCCCCCATGACACCCCCTGCCCCCATGCTTTTTCTCCTTTATGGTTTGATGCAGATGGGGATGGCAGGCTTGGAATTGATGTGTTGAAGGTGGAGCCACAAGATGGAAGGAATCTGGGTCTGCAAGTCATCATTTAGAGGAGAGCTGCCAGTCAATGAAGGAAACCACTTTTGGACCTTATGCAAGCAAGAAATAAACCTCTTTGGGGCTTGAGCTGTAACTCATCTTTGCATTTGTTAGAGTGAACCCAGTCAATACAGGTGTGTGCTGGTTGTGCTAATCAGATCAACAGTGGGAATCAGAGACAGATTTACCATCGTTTAGCATGAAGCCAATGAACTCTAGCTTTAGGCCTTTCACTTGCACAGGACGCTTCCAAAACCCAGGGTGTGTGTATTTCTCTCTCTGTGTGGTCCTGGCAATATGTTCATATGGTTATGTTTTGTGCAATTTGCAGAACTAAGATATTAGTGCATGCGACTGGCTAGGGTGGTTTCTCCTACCTTTTCAACTTTCCCTCCATCACATTTTACTTTGTACTGGATGTTATTGGAGAGGCTGTGGGAATTTTTTTGGGTACATCTAATGGAAAGTTGAGTGGGATACACTTAGTTTGAGTTTACTGGATATATTTCTGTGGTTTTCTTTCTCTTCCACGGAGAATTAAGTTATTGCTAGCTGTTCAGGGTAGGACTGATTTCCAGGAATACTCATGTGCTCACTGTGCCCTTGTCAAAAGAGGGTGTGCGGTTAGAGGTTGTACTGTCGTAGAACTGTTCCAAAGTGCCTGGTTCAGGAGGACTATTGCAGTGACTAGCCTTACACCATCCTTGACCTGTTATGCTCATTAATCAGTTTGCTGTCGATATTCTAGCCTTAATGATATATTTTGAGTTTTACGTTATTTTTTTTTTTTCAATGTCATTGCGGTGTGGAAGTAGACAGAGATTGGGGTGCTTATTTCCCTGCCTCCCCACACGGATCTCTGATTTTAGCAGTGGCTCTGTTCCTCATTGGCTGTATATTTGTTTCCTATTGCTGCCATAATGAATTACCACGTTTAGTGGCTTAAAAAATGTTCATTTATCAGAAAACAATTCTGAGGCAGAAGAAGTGGGCTTAAGTGGGTTCCATGTTCAGCATCTCATAAGGCTGCAATCAAGGTGTCAACTGGGGTCAGGTTTTTTTTTTTTTCAGGGCCATACCTGCAGCATATAGAAGTTCCTGGGCTAGGGGTTGAATCAGAGCTTTAGCTGCCTGCCAACGCCACAGCCACAGCCACTCGGGATCCAAGCTGTATCTGCAAACTACACTGCAGCTCATGGCAACGCTGGACCCTTAACCCACCGAGTGAGCCCACAGTCGTAACCTATGCCACAGCTGCGGCAATGCCAGATCATTTAACACACTGCGCCAGGCCAGGGATTGAACCAGTGCATCTGCAGTCACCTGAACCACAGCAGTTGGATCCTTTACCCACCTGTGCCACAGCAGGAACTCCGGAATTCTCTTCTTCATTACAATGATTCCTGGACCAGGTAGCTCTTCTTCTCTAGCACCAGCAGTTAGAAGCCAGGGAAGGACAGGCAGGGAGAAGGCAGCATTCCAAGCCTGAGTCTTTTCGCTTGGTGAGTGTCTATCGAACATCTTCCATGCTGGGCTCAGTGCCGAGCAGTGGGGATGTAGTGGTGAGCACAAGGCACACAGTCACCTCTTCCCTGGATCTTACAGTCTGGTGGGGACCTGCATTTTAATCAATGACACAATAAATAATATGACGTGGGCTCTGATACGTGACATGAGGTAGAGTGCATGTGGTGTGAAAGTGTGAGTGGATCACCAGCCTGAGCTAGTCTGCGAAGACGCAGCTGTCTGCTGCCTGGGAGGGTCTGGGAGGGTCCAGCTCATCAGAAGTCTGTTTGCTGGGGAGGGGTAGGGTCTGAGGAGCATTCTAAATAAGACCTTGCCTGATGGGAAAAGGACCAGCTTGGATAAACTAGAAATGACCTGGAGGTCTTGGTAATTGGTTGAGAGGAGCAAGTTTGAGTCGAGTGTGGCATCTGCTATTTCAGTTCACTTCCTCATCCAATCCCCACAGCATCTGAATTTTTAGAAAGTGGAGAGGGGATAGAAGAGGAAGGAAGTATGGTTCCTCACCAAGGAGAGTTACCTGATTTTGCTCCTGAGCATGGATGAGACACGTTCTGGAAATTCTTAGGAAGTCTCTGTAGTCTGCAGAAGTGAAGGTTTTGCATATAGACATGGAGACAGGAAAGGGTGGAATCTGGATTTTGACTCTTACTGTGACCGGAACCTCGCTTATAGGTAGAGTATGACACTTGGGGCAATGTGGGATGTGTGGACAATTTCAAGTACAGTCTTCCATTGCCTGGAACAGCTGTGGATTCTGGATTATACCACAGTGTATCAGACACTGGGGTGGCTCTTTAACATGTGACACAGCTTGTGCCTTGCTCACACTTGGGAAGGGGATACACAGAACATCCTGTAACAAGATGACCTTGAACATGGATTTTGTTAGAGGATCCAGGTCCCTAACATTGGAACACGGGGAGGAGAAATTAAGATCTACAAGGTAAATACAGTTTAATCATGGCAGGAAAGACTCAATGAAAATTACTTCTATATGTTTGGACCGAAAATGACTAAGAAATGAATCACTACAGCCATCTTCCCATTAAAAAGGAGGGCAGAAGATGCTTGGTATGCTTTTTTTTTTTTTCTCCACTCGCAGACAGTGATCTCCATGTTGTTTTGACAGAAACAATTCTGTCCTGGAATCTACTTCAGTGAGCTTTTAATCCCCTAATTAAATCACTCTTCTGGATTATCCAAGTACACGTTCTGGGATAAAATATTTTACAAGATTTTCTTTTAACGAATCCCACTGGAATCTAACACAAGCCTAATTAGTCCCCTTAATTGGTATATTCTGTACGAGGAGGCTCAAGCTGACCACTGGTGCTAGAGTGTCCTTATTCTGCCAGGAGCTTCAGCCCCGGGCTCTTGGCAGTTATTATTTATCCAGACAGATGGTGAATGGGCCCATCATCCCAATGTCTTGGGTACCTAGAAGAAGAGGACAGATGCACGCTCAGCTCGAGAATATTGTCCCTCCAGAAAGTGGCTTTATGTGTTAAGTAAGTTTTGTTTCCAGTTTCATAACCACCATAATATAATTTTGGGCCACTTAGGCAAAGCTTAATCTGCATAGAAGTTTGATATCGATGGGGTACTTTGGGAGATTCTGATTCTTGGTTATTATACCCTTTTCACCGTTTCAGGCCCAGTTCATGTACCAGCTCCCTCTCAAGTCTTCTTTGACCACCACTGCAAGGGGTAATGTGGTGTATTAAAAAGACTGAGGGTTTTGAAATGACACTTAAATTTGCATCCAATTTCTACAGTCAGTTTTGTGCTACTGCGCAGATTCATTCATTTGTCTAATCTCAGTGTCCTGACACATACAAAGGAGATGCTATATACTCAGCAGTGTTACTGTGAGGATAAAATCTGGTATGCTGGTCAATAAATTTTAAGCTGAAAATATCGTCATTTCTCCATCTGTGCTCTTTTAAATATATGACTTATGTCTCTACCTAGTTTTTACTTCATTCTGCCTTGTATTATAGTTTCAAATTTAGCATTTGTAGGCTAGGTTCTGGCAACCAAAATTTCCATGCATGTAATGCTTCAAAACAATAGTTTATTTCTTGTTCTTAGAATAGTCCAGGGGTCCACGGAAGGGATCTGTTCTATGCAATAGAAGACTATGGCTGAGAAAATTTGGATTATTTACCACGTGACGATTTTGTCATTAGATAAAGGGGCATTAAACAAATACCAGGTTAAGGATATTGTTTGCCCACTCAAGTCTTTTCTTTCAGATGGTCTCCAGGTAGTTACCCTCTTAATGAAAGAGAAAGAAGTATGGGGACTGGCAAGAAAAGAAATAAACCAGGACTCGTATCACTTATATGTGGAATCCAAAAAAATACAAAGAACTACATACTATAACAACAACAACAAAAAAAATAAAGCAGACTCACAGATATAGAGAACACACTAGTGGCTACCAGTGGGGAGAGGGAAGAGGAGAAGGGGACAGAGGAGTAGGAGATTAAGAAATACAAACTATTAGGTATAAAATAAGCTACAAGGGTATATTGTACAAGACAGGGAATATAGACAATATTTTATATTAACAATAAATGGAGTATAACCTTTGAAATTATGATTCACTATACTGTAATCTGTAACCTAGAATACTGTACATCAACTATACCTCACTAAAACGCCAAACGAGGAATTCTTATTATGGCTTAGCAGGTTAGGAACCTGACTAGTATCCTGGAGGATGTGCATCTGATCCCTGGCCTCGCTTATCGGGTTAAGGATCCAGCATTGCCACAAGCTGAAGTGTAGGTTGCAGACATGGCTGGTATCTGGCATTGCTGTGGCTGTGGCTGTGGCATAGGCCGGCCTGGGAACATCCATATGCCACAGGTGCTGCCCTAGGGGAAAAAAAAAAAAAAGCCAAACCAAAACAAAACCCACCCTGGGGTTTAGAACCATGTATAAGAAAGAAATTACATTGTGCTAACTGGCACGTGAAACTGACTGAAGGCACATGAAACTGACTGAAGTTGGGTTTATAGCTAGTCTCTTTTGCTAGAATGCAAGTTTTCTAAAGAGCAGGGATTTTGCTTAATATTCTCTGCATCTGCTTTTGCAGTCTCCTGATAATACATGCTGCACTGAAGTTCACTGAGGCTCTTGGATCTTTTGAATGAGGGACATGTCAGTGTTGAAGACTTAAATGCCAGTGTTTGGACATCTCATGGGCACTTTTGGTGCCCATGATGTCCTAGGACCTAAGCTCAGTGCTGGGGACAGCAGGAGCAAAGCAGATGTGGCCTCACCCTGTCCTCTTGCAACTGTCAGCCTATGGGGGACATGGTTTTGTCCAGTGATCACTGATGTATTTAACACCACACGCTTGTCAAAGCTAAGAATATTACTTAAAATGGAAAATAGGGGTGAATGGCTGAAGTCCAGATATTGCCAAAAGCTGGTGTGAGAGGGACTGAACAGCAGACAGAAGTTTGAGGAATCTATTGCATTACTGCCAGGCAGGCAACTTCTCCTTCTGCTAATGTTCAGCCAAATGGTGTTGTAGACAGAACTCACTTGTGGAGTCAGGTAGATTGAAATTCAAATTCTGATTCTGCTCTTTACTAGCTGGGTCATATTGGGTAAGTTACTTAGCCTCTCTGTGCCTTGATTTCAAGTGATTAAGTGGGATTAATAATGATGATGATGATAACGATTACAATAAAGATGAGAATGAACATTTTTTGAGCCGTGCTATGTGCTCGGCAACATTCTGAGTACATTAATTCATTTAATGAGATTTCTGTGAGGGTTAAATGAGCTAATATATTTAAAGTTTGTAGCACAGTTGGTGGCACAAAGCAAGCAAAAACAGTATCCCTTAACAGTGGTCCAAGGGTGGTGGCGTTGGGGTGTCTGCTGCATGTATACGCAATAACGGGGGTGGATTTTCTGTGGAGAATTTATAAACAGTAATAAAGCTGTCTGGAAATTGGTTTGCTTTTTATTACCATCATAAACAAGCAATTTTAACAATGTCAGTTACAAAATATTGGTCCTTGGAAAAAAAAGGCTTTTGCTGTGGGTACTGTAGATGTTGAATAATTTCAATATGCGCACACACATATTTTTTTTCATTGAAGTATAGTTGATTTACAACATTGTGTTAGTTTCAGGTGTACAGCAAAGTGATTCAGTTGTGTGTGTATACATATATATATTTTTCAGATACTTTCCCATTATAGGTTATTACAAGATACTGAATATAGTTCCCTGTGTTATACAGTAAATCCTTGTTGCTTGTCTATTTTATATACAGTGGTTTGTATCTGTTAATCCTGTACTCCTAATTTATCCCCACCCTCTCTCTTTCCTCTCTGGTAATGATTAGTTTGTTTTCTATGTCTGTAAGTCTGTTTCTGTTTTGTATAAAGATTCATTTGCATTATATTTTAGATTCCATATATAAGTGATAAAAAAAACAGTATATGTCTTTCTCTGTCTTCCTTACTTCACTAATTATGACATCTATATTGTTGCAAATGGCAATATTTAATTCTTTTTTTATAGCCAAGTGATATTCCATTGTATTTATATATGTACACAACATATATGCATATATATACACATCACATCTTCTTTTTAAAATTTTTACAATTTTTAAATTTTTTGGCTGTGCCTGTGGCATGTGGAAATTTTCGGGCCAGGGATCCAACCTGTGCCACAGCAGCAACCAGAGCAATTGGAATGACAGTGTTGGGTCCTTAACCCACTGAACCACAAGGGAACTCCTGTTGCACATATTCTTCACTTGATTTTAGCCAAAAGGCCGAGAAGCCATTATTCCACATATTCTTAAACTGATCATCTCTGGAGGGCACTTGGGCGGTTTCCACGTCTTGGCTGTTGTAAATATTGCTGCTATGAACACTGGGATGCATGTATTTTTTAAAATTAGAGTTTTCTTCTTTTCTGAGTATATGCCCAGCAGTGGAGTTGCTGGGTAATATGGTAGCTCTATTTTTAGTTTTTTAAGAAACCTCCATACTGTTCTCCACAGTAGCTGTACCAACTTACCTTCCCACTGAAAGTGTAGGAGGGTTCCCTTTTCTCTACATCCTCTCTAGCGTTTATTATTTGTAGTCTTTGATGACGGCCATTCTGACTGGTGCGAGGAGATATCTCATTGTAGTTTCGATTTGCATTTAACACTGATATTGAACATCTTCCCATGCACCTGTTAGCCATCTGTATGTCTTCCTTGGAAAAATGTCTCTTTAGCTCTTCTGCCTGTTTTTTGTTCTTTGTTTTTTTGATATTGAGCTATATGAGCTATTTGTTTATTTTGGAGATAAACCCCTTGTCTGCAAATATTTTCTCCCAGTCTGTAGGTTGTGTTTTCATTTTGTTGATGATTTCTTTTGTTGAATGCACACATATATTTATGCTTCATCTAATACATTAACGACTTATCTTTTATTTAAAATTATAATTTACATAGAAGTTAATTCAGAGACTTTCCAATTAGTCAGTTCCTAACACATGCGGACTCGGCTACAGGTGTGAATTTGGAAGGTAATTCATAACGATATGGAATCGTTCCAGTCCATTTTGGGCATAGTTCCCTGTAGTCCTACATATTTCTGCACTTAAGCAAGTAGATTAAAAATAAAAATAGATACGTAGTGGTTGAAAAATGATGAAACAGAACTTGAGCTACTTCAATTTTTTCTTCTCTGTGCAAATCATTCTTAGAACAACATGGAGTTCACTTTATTGGCAGCTTTTCTTAAGTGTTTCTTCTTTAAAGAAAAAGCAGTTAATGTAATTATATCATCCCCCTTCTCTACTTTAATATTTATGTCAGTTTAAAATTTTTTATTGTTATGAATACATATATATATAGACACACACGTATATATGGTGCAAAATTTTTTTTTCACTCCTTGCATTCTTTGCTCATCCTTATTTTTTGTTTTCTTTCATAATTATTACTGAGAATAAATTTATTTTATGGAGGAGGGTGGTGTTAAAAATGATCCTCATCAGATGTCACATATGCTGGGAGTAGATCACTAATACTGTTCTCTTCCCTATTCTGATTTCTTAGGTCAGTTAAGAGACGCGTCACCATCTTGGCAGAAACCTGTCAATAAAATACTATTGTTCAGGAAACTGCTTCAGTTCACCTTGGAAAGGGGTTGAGGTGGGGGTGAGTGATGACTCATTGGCTTTCCTGAGACCACAGAAGAAATTCCTGAAACTCAGGCAATTAGTGACTGAAGGGTAGATCGTTGTTCTAAAAGCATCAGTCGCAGAGGTGGAGGGATGTGATGAAAAGACATGGAGGCCTATAAGCCTTGTGCCGGAGGCAAAGGAAGCCGGTGTTCATGGAATCAAAGTACTGGAGTGACAGGCCTGCTGTGGACAGAATCTTTCTGGGAGAGATGATCTGGTAAGGGAGTGCACGCTGCCTCTTCCACATTCAGTGTAGGTTAACCATCCTGACTGATAGATTCCAGCACATGACGGCAGTGGGCTGGGCTGTACCATCCTTTGTGCAAGTTTTCATTGAACAGCTTCAGCTTCATTCCCTTGGAGCATTTACCGAGTGCCTATTATGTGCAGGTGCTCTGCTGGGAATGACTTTCTCATCTGCTTTTTCAATAACTCCTGTGATAATATTTAGAGAGGGCAATGTTTGGGGGTGTAAGGACTCTGGGTTTCATTATTACGTAAATCAAGGTTCAAATATTAGCTCTGCCAGTTCCCAGCTGTGTGACCTTGGGCCAGTTACTTAACCTCTCTGAACCTTCACTTTCTCATCCGTAAAATGGGAATCAATAATAATTGCCTGGCTGAGTAGTTGGGGCAAGTAAGGGCAGCAGTGTTAAGTAAAGACCAAGCTCAGCACCTGACACATCGCAGGCCACCAGATGGCTACAATTTTATATCTTGGTGCAAATGAAAAAGGCCCAGAGAGGTAAGGAACTTGTTTAGAGTGTAACAAAACCACCCCCTGCTACTTCCCATGTTTGTTTCTTTCTTACTAGAAGACACTCTGCTGCAGTTCTCCTGCAGGGGCTGGTGAACCCACACTTCTTTTGTTAGGTGTGGTCGCTGCCCAAATGTGGTGCTGACGGAAGTGACTGAATCACGTCCAGCCTTAACACCTCCTGTGAACCACATGGTTAGAGCAGTGGGGGAGTATTTTACAGAAGAAGAAGCTGACGTTCCCCAGATGTGGAAGGTGTGCAGGTATCTGTTTAGGCAGAATAGCGGGTGTCCACTGGTAGCATTAGAGCTCTCAGAATTCTGCATTTTGTTAGCTATTCAGAGTGACTAGTGACAGCATGCTTGCCCTTAGGACACCTGGCCTTCTACTCCTCTTAGGTAGAATGGAGAGTAGATTCAATATCAGCATTCATGAGGCTGGCCATGAGTGAAGATGCTTTGGTGCCCTAACGTTCAAATTCGTGATGCAAGATGTGAGCAGCTCACAGTTAGAAGATGGGTGGGGATCTCCCAGGACCTGAGTCTCAGAATTAGGGGTTAGGGAATGGGAGATAGCTGATGCATCTATGAGAATGGCCTTAACTCCTGTGCTTACGGATAGGAGTTTGAAAGGGGGTTTGAAATGCTGGCATAGGAAAGGTCTTTTCTCCCTGCTCTAACTTAAATATCTTCAAATTGCATTCCTTGAAACTGTGTGGGAAATGTATATTCCTTTTCCCCCATGAGTAGGGGGTGAATGCTCATGTGAGTGGCCACATGACTGGTAAAATATAAGATTATGTGGCCCTGAGCTTTATTTCTTTTGGTTATTCCAGAACGTCAAAAAGGGTTTTGGTGTCATTAACTGATTCCCCTGCTTTATTTCTAGTCTCACCTGCCTACAAACAAACTGAGAGGATCAGGAGCTTCATTTAGACTAATCTGAGCTCCAGATTGCAGAAACAGAGAGTTTGGTCTTCTGTCTAATTCATTCCTTAATACATGCAGGCTTGATAAATGCTTGAATAGATGAGTATTCAGGGATACTTCTGCATCTCAGAGGCATGGGGTTGCAGAAGCAGATTCTGTGATGGGGTGTAGTCTTCACCTATGGAAGAAGGGGTCAGGGAGCAGGGCTGGGCGGAGGGACCTGGAGCTGCAATGCAGGTCCAAGGACAGCTTCAGCCAACCTATAAAGAGCTCTGGAGCAAGAACAGCCCCTCAGGGGGGTCTCTGTTGGGAGACCCTTACCCCACTGCATCAATTGGTCATTGTATGTGGGAGCGCATGGCCTTGGGCCGGGTAGCTCTCTGAAGCAGAGGCAATAGCACCAGGAGGTTGTCCACAGCTGAACACTCCCAGGAGTTAGGTGACAGGTCCTTTAACCAGGGAAATGTAAGCAGAGCACGCGGTGTCCACCATGCAAAGGTATTTAATAAAGGGTGGGGTGTCTATAACAGCGTATATATGGTCATTAAAATTTATCAGACTAGGAAAAGACTTTCACCCTGTTTACCTGGTTCAACTGGGGTGACATAATGGACTTTGAACACAAGGTGGCGCTGCAGCATCAGTTCTGAGGAGCTTTGATGTCGATTGGAACTTGTGAAGAAAGGACTGTCTTACTCTCTTTACAGAGAAAAAACAGAGGAAAGAGGCTGAGATGCTGTTTTAAAGTTGTTTTCCTCCCGACACCTGAGATACTCGGAAGACATGAGATCTAAGGTGTGTGTGCACGCGTGCGCGCGCGCGCGCGACCATCAACATATACAGAGGAGGAGGTGGGGATCTCGGAGCCATCTCTGTCTTCCGTCTTTCCTTCCTGCCTTTAGAAAGTATGCACTTTAGTGCTTGCTGCTGCGTTCTGGGCTCTGGCTGATCACTGGGGTAAGGCAAATGAACATCTGGCTTCCCCTATGGGCCCTTTAATGAAACAATGAAATGCTATCTGTTTGTACCCTAACATGCAGGTTTCATGGGTGCTGAACTTGAGTAATGGGCGCAGGGGCGCCATGGCTGAAGATGAGTTAGAACTAAGCTTCGAGCTAGATTTCTTAGTTCTTCGTTCAACACGCAGCTTTAGCACAGGAGTAAGGCCACGGTGCTGGGGTCAAACACCTGGATCTACCTCTGATGCCTACTACTTTCCTGCTGTACGAATTCAGGCAAATGAGACAATTACTTTGTGTCTTTGAAAAGCTCTTGGATGGGACGCTGGTAATTGTTCCTCCACGATGAGGCTCTGTGAGGATTCAGTGAGAGCTAGTACATGTAAAGGGTTAAGATGAGTGCCTGGCATGGCAGGGCTTGCTGTTATTTTGAATATTTTCTGTTAGTTCTCAAATGTTCTTGAGCATTTATTCCATGCCAGGTCCTGTGCAAGTTGCCTGGGAAACGAAGATGGTCACAGAAGCCTCACGTTGCTCACACGAGAAAGGTGTGCATGTCAGGCAGTTAAAATCTATGTGCTAAGTCCTAGGATGAGGTACACTCAGGGTTAATGGGGACAGGAGACGGGGCACCAAACTCAGTCTTGGTGGGGAGGGGCCTCAGTGAGGATCTTGGGGAAAGCTTCCAGCTGAGGTGCTTCTGGAACTGAGACCTTAAAAGGTGAGAGTTCATCAGGCGAGTTTGGGCCAGGTGACTTGAAGAGCAATAAGGAGAGGGGACAGACGGGAAGCCAGTGACAGACATTTGTGAGCAGGGGGAGACTAGCCGTCCAGCGTTGCCAAAGTATAAAGTTGGAGTGTGAAGTGCTAAGGGGTTAGGTTGGGGAGGCCCTGGGTCTCAGATTTTGTCACAGCTGCTGAAAGTGGCGGAAGGTTTTAATCAGAAAGGTGTCTCCAGGGATCAGGCCTGACACCCAGAGGGGATTCAGGGTTAATGGATGGATGAATACAAGCGGTGTTTGAGCAAGTCGTTGTAGGGAGCATAGGTGGGGTTAGGTCTAAAGTGGATGATGGCGTCAGGCCAAGACTGGAGACTCGTTCTAGACAAATATTAGTGTATTTAAGTATGTGTATATGTACATGATGTGTGTTTGTAAAGGCAATGCGTGCTCTTAAAAATACACAAGTAGGATGTTCTCTTGTGATGCAGCTGGGTAGGGACCAGTGCTGTCACTGGGAACTTCCACATACTGAAGTTATGGGCATAAAAAACAAAAACAAAAACAAGTAGTACAGAAAGCCATATAGTGAAAAGGTAAAACTTCTTCCATTCATCAGTTTCCTAGTCCTGATTCTTAGAAGTAACTAGTGCTAAGAATTTTCTGGGGTTCTTTTCAAACAAGTGCAGGCAGACCCATCTACACAGAAAATGCAGTGTGGTGCTGAGATGCTAGACTCCTGAGCCAGCATGCCTGGGTTCCTGCGATAACTCTTTGTGCCTGTTAGCTTTATGAGCTTACCCCAGTTATATAACTTCCCTGTGCCTCAGCTTTCCTGGGGGTGAAATGGACACCTACCCCACAGGGCTGTTTTGAGGATTAAAGGAGTTCACATATGTAAAGCACTGTACTCAGAGTTCCTGGCATACAGTGTTTGTGATTTTTACAGAGACTCTCTTAAAAGGTGATATGGAAGGATATTATAGTCTGACTTCCAAGTGTGCTTTTTCTCACTAAACTATCTGACACATCTTTCCACATCAGTAAACATAAATCCACCTCATTGCTTTTTTAATGCTGCATGGTGGCACTGTATGGGTGGTTATACTATCATTTATTTAACCCCTCGTATTTACTGTTGTGTCCAGTTTTCCACTCTTGCACACAATGCTGTATTGCTACACACAGTGGCTATCTGTGTATAGTTGTCCCAGTATTTCTGTAAGGAAAATTCCTACAAGTCACATTTCTGGTATAAGGAAGAGCCTTAACATAAAGAATTGCTTTCTTTTTTTTTCTTTTTCCTTTTTTTTTAGGGCTGCACCCGAGGCATATGTAGGTTCCCAGGCTAGGGGGTCCAATTGGAGCTACAGCTGCCAGCCTATACCACAGCCACAGCAACTCGAGATCTGAGGCGCGTCTGCGACCTACACCGCAGCCCATGGCAACACCTGATCCTTAACCCACTGAGCGAGGCCAGGGATCCAATCCGAAACCTCATGGATCCTAGTTGGATTCGTTTGCACTGCACCACGACAGGAACTCCAAAACTGTTTTCTTTTCTTTTTTTTTTTCCAGTGAAAGCAGCTGCCAGCTGCTCTCACCCTGAAGCACATCTTGAGGAACAGATCTTTTTTTCTTTTGGTTGTTATTTAAAAACACATTGTTTATATAACTGATCTATTTGGTGCCTCTCTATAAAACAACTGTATATATTGAGTGGATAATTACATAAAGAATCATTAGATAATATTCCACAAAATGTATTTTAATGAGCTGTACATGTACATGTTCTAGGTGGTCAACAGCCACAAAAATGTGTAATCTTGAGATATTTGTACATTTAAGGAAAAAAGCCCAAGTCTGTATATTTTCAGAAGAGAAATATTTAGCCTAATTTAAACCAAAAAACCCTCTTAAGATTTCTAAATATTCTGAAAATATTTTCTAAAAATAATTTCAGTTTTTATCACATCCTGAGGCTTTAGAAGTAGTTTTACACCTTTTAAAATATTTATACCAATTTAGTCAAGCCCACCAAGATTGGACAGAGATAGGAGAAAAGGATGGAAGTCTAGAATTTTGGAGGCAGAGAAGTTAAGATACTGTCTCCAGCCACGGAGAAATGATAAAGAGATGACCTGTGTTTTCTAAAGCTCAGCTTCCTTTCACAGTACCATCCTACAGAGGGAGAGATCTTAAACCTGTAGCTGTGCCCCAGGCTGGGTCCCTGCCGGTGAGGTGTGTGATGGGGCCGGTGGCAGGCTCCAGGGAGGGGTTAGGCTGACGGCTGTAAGCGGTCCCCCGGGAGGCAGAGGGTTCTACTCCTCTTTCTTAGCCCATCTTCTGTATGAAATTCAGAGTCGGGGGGCTTTGGGGGTGCACATTGGTGGCTCTAACCCTGGCCTAACGATGAGGAAGAGGAAGGAGGGTGAGCGCCCCTGTGGCTTCCCGCTCTCTGGGGCAGTGGCGCTGAGAGCTCAGAGGACGGCTGAGCCCCTGGCACTGGGCGGAGCCCTCTGGTGGGGCTGTAACCCAGGGAGGGGCTCGCAGACTTGACAGAACCACCGTGTGAAGAAGAGGTCCAAGCCCAGCCACTCTGGGAGGGGCCAGACCTGCCACCACACTCGGGGCCATCTCCCCCAACCCAAACCCTCTGGGGCAAGTTTCCACTGGTGCCAGAAGCTCCACCCCTCCCAGCCCGTGAAGGACGGACCCCGGACCCACCCTCCACCCCCCAGAGACAGAGCCCAGCCCCGCAGAAGCAGACCCTGGAGGTGGACCTCTCCACCTCTCCAAGAAGCACAAGACCGAGGCAAGGGGCCAGCAGGGCAACCGGAGCAGCGGGCAGGAATTGACCGAGGAGCGTTCCAGAACTAGCCTTCATCAGAGCTGTGGTGGCTGAGAAGCAGGCACCGCTAATTATTCTGCAGGAGATGGTGAGCGGGGCTGACAGCCTCGCTTTGCTTCTGACGGAGAAGCCTTGGACTTTTAGAAAATTAGGGCAGGGTTGCAGGAAGGAGGTTCTGGACCTCCCCATGAGAGCATATGTATATAAAAACAACAAAAAGATGCTGATATTTCCACCTTGAGCTGTGGGAAATGTTTAGAACATTTCCCAAATATTCTTCTTTCCCAAATGTTCTTCTAAACACTTGGACCAATTTATGCTCCCACAGTGCACAAAAGGGCTAATTTCCCCTCCTCTTTGACAACAGTGAGTGTTATTAAACTTTAAATATTTCGCCAAACTGATAGGAATGTGAGGTAGTATCCAATGTCGATTTAATTGATATTTTTGTAATTATGAGTATAATTGAGCATATTACAGTCTACTTATTGGACATTAGCTCTTCTATTGGGTTGTGTGGCTTTTCCTTATTGATTTGTAAAAGCTCATTTTATGGTGAGGAAATTGGCCCTTTGTCTTGCAAATGAATGGCCAATATTCTCTTAAGTTTTTGTGTTTTTGTTTTCTTGTGAAGAAGTATTTACATGGAAAGAAATTCTCTGGAATTTGGATGTGAGGTAGGAATCTAGCTTGATTTGCTTTTCTAAAATGGCCTGCTAATTAGAGCAATGCTGTTAATTGGCTAATCCTTGTTTTCCTTGCAAATTGAAATGCCTCTTCTTTCCTATATTAAAGGTTCTCACACTCCCTGCTTAGGAGATCTGGATTTTGTCCCCAACTGTGTCACTAATTTCTATGTGATCTTTGCAAAGCCCCATCCTAAGGGCCTTACTCCTATGGAAAATGAAGGGCTGGGAGAGATGATGTTTAAATTCCCATCTCAACACTGTATATTGATGCCACAATTCCATCGTAGTATCAGATCCTACTTCCTCTTGGGTCTTTTTCAGCCCATTGTGGGGACAGGCTCACCTGGAGTCTGCTGCCAGGGCTGTGCCTGTATCACTCTTTGTGTGTGCCTTTTTAGGGACGCATGTGCGGCATATGGAGGTTCCCAGGCTAGGGGTTGAATCAGAGCTGTAGCTGTTGGCCTGTGCCACAGCCACAGCAGTGCCAGATCCGAACTGTATCTGTGATCTACACCACAGCTTAGGGCAACACCGAATCCTTAACCTACTGAGCAAGGCCAGGGATCGAACCTTCATCCTTATGGATGCTAGTCAGATTCTTTTTTGCTGAGCCATGACAGGAACTCCCCTGTATCACTTTTAATGCAAATTTTTTTCTCCGTGAAATAATTGTTAGAAACTCTGAAAGCTTCAGCTGTCTCTTACATAAATCACTGTATAGCCTGTCACAGTGAGGGAGAAGGAAATAAAAGGGTCTCTCTCTCTCTTTTTTTTTTCTTCTTTTAAGGGCAGCATACGGAAGTTCCCAGGCCAGGGATTGAATCAGAGCTGCAGCTGCTGGCCTACACCACAGCCACAGCAACGCCAGATCTGAGCTACCTACACGCAGCTTATGGAAACCCTGGATCCTTAACCCACTGAGTGAAGCCAGGGATCAAAACCTACATCCTCACAGACACTATGTCAGGTTCTTAGCCTGCTGAGCACAAGGGGAACTCCAAGAGGTTCTAATAAGTGGTTCTAACTTGGATTTTGGGGAGCTCTGAGGGGACAGAGAGTTATGAAGACAGTGATGGGAAGATGTTACTTAAATACTTAAAAAGCTTTATGAAAATTGGGGCCCAGGACTGATTTTTTTTCTTTTCTTAATGGATTTTATTTCAATTATAGGTGTACATAAATCATCACAAGTCAATTTTACAGATTTTGTATCCCAAACCCACAGTGCATCCCCCCACTCCCCAGATTGTCTTATTTGAAAAACCAAGGTTTTCCAAAGTCTGTGAGTCATTGTCTGTTCTGCAAAGAGGTTCATTGTGTCTTCTTTTTAGTTTCCACATGTAAGCGGTAGCATTGGGTGTTGCTGTCTAATTGTCTGACTGGTTTCACTTCACATGATAATTTCTAGGTCCATCCATGTTGCTATAAATGTTGATAATTCATTCCTTTTAATGGCTGAGTAATATTCCATTGTGTGTATGTAGCATATCTTCCCTATCCACTCCTCTGTTGAGGGGCATTTAGGTTGTTTCCATGACCTGGCTATTGCATAGAGTGCTGCAATGAACACTGGAGTACATGTGTCTTTTGGAGTCATGGTTTCCTCTGAATAGATGCCCAGGAGTGGGATTGCTGGATCAAATGGTAATTCTATTTTGAGTTTTCTGAGGAATCTCCATACTGTTTTCCACAGTGGCTGCACCAATTTGCATTCCCACCAACAGTGTAATAGGGATCCTTTTTCTCCACACCCTCTCCAGTACTTATTCTTTGTAGCTTTTTTGATGATGGCCATTCTGGCCGGTGTTAGGTGGTACCTCATAGTGGTTTTGATTTGCATTTCTCTAATGAGGAGCGATGTTGAACATCTTTTCATGTGTTTATTTGCCATCTGCATGTCTTCTTTGGAGAATTGTCTGCCTAGATCCTCTGCCCATTTTTGGATGGGGTTGTTTGTTTCTTTGGTGTTGAGCTGTAGGAGCTGTTTGTAAACTTTGGAGATTAATCCCTTGTCAGTTGAATCATTTGCAAATATTTTCTCCCATTCTGGATTGTAGGACTGATTTTGACTTTAACTTTCCTTGCTTTGGGTAAAAAGTCTGTCTACACAGTGATTTCACATTAGTTTCTGTTTGGTTAGGGGGTTGGGGGGGTGGAAGTGAACAGATATTTACTGAGTTCCAGGTGTTCTGCATACAGTAATGGGTTCAATTCCTCCCAAACCTTGACAGAACAGCACAATTTTCTCCATTTTGAAGATGTGGAAGTGAAGCAGTGCCTTGCGCTTGGCACCCCCTGCCACAGGTCAGTGGGTTTTGAACTTGGAAGATTTCAACTCAGGTCCACACAACAGCAAAGCTTTTTTCTTGTACGTCCCACACTACAGTTCCCCATGGGGAAGTTCTGTTTGGTAGGCAAGTATGTTCACAGATCTAATTTTTTTTCCTCCCCCTTTTTTTTTTTTTCCCTTTGGCGGAGCCTACAGCATGTGGAAGTTCCCGGGCTAGGGATCCAGGCTGAGCCAAAGCAGTGACAATGCCAAATCCTTAACTGCTAGGCAACCAGGAACTCTGGCAAGCATGTTCTTGATTACTTAAGAAGCGGGGTAGTGGACCTATTTCCGTCCCTAGACCATCATGGTTCAAATCTATAAAAATTGTCCCCGGTGGCTCCAGATCTGATGGCTTTGACCCTGGGATAAAAGTAAATGTGGTGGTGCAGAATTACCACCAGGTGGCACTGTGAGCTCAGCAATGGCTCAGCTTTCCACCTAGAGCGCCCACAGGTGCCTCTGAGGACCTGGGTGCAGAATCTGCCTCCCTCAGCAGATGGAATTTTCTGCTATGTTTATTCTGAACTACCAGGTGGGAGCACAGCTGTACTGGTTGTCTTTTCTGTTAAAGAAGGCACTTGTGATTCCTCTCCCTTTCATATCCTGGATCTGGTGACAGGGTCTTTTCTCCTTGGCGATTCGAATGGCGCTCTTGTGCAGTTGGGCGCTTGCACCCCAAGTTATAAAAGGTGATAGATTTCAGGTGGGGTGGAGCGCTTCCTGGCACTGATTTTGCTGTGGTGCAGGCAGGAGCACTTACTGTGGATTGGAAGATCCTGCTGGAAAGGCGAGAAGTAGATAAACCAGGAGACCCTGGTGTGCTCGGGTTGAGGCAGCAAAGAGGAAGCAGCATAAGGCAAAGAAACCATTACTTACTGAATGGTTACTCTGTGCCAGGCATTGAAATTGGAGCTTTCACCATGTCATCTTCGTTAGTCCTCACAATAAACCTGTGACTTAGCTACTATTATTGTCCCCATTTTATAAATGAAGAAACTCAGCCTTGGAGAGATGAGGGCACTTTGCTCAAAGTTACTAAGCAGGTCAGCTTTGCAGCCAGGATTCTTCCCACTACATGCTCCAAGGACCAGATCCTAATAAGCTGGGTAGGGAGTTTCTGTTGTGGCTCATCAAGTTAAGAACCCAACATAGTGTCTGTGAGGATGCCGGTTCAATCCCTGGACTCACTCAGTGGGTTAAGGATCCGATGTTGCTGCAAGCTGTGATGTAGGTCACAGATGTGTCTTGGATCCAGTGTTGCTGTTGCTGTGGCTGTGGTGTAGGCTGGCAGTTGTAGTTCCAATTTGACTCCTAGCCCGGGGACCTCCATATGCTACATGTGTGGCCCTAAAAGACAAACAAAGAAACAAACAGCAACAACAATAACAAACCTGGGAAGAAGGAGTATAGACGGGAGCTTTAAGAATCTGTCATTTAGGAGTTCCCTTCGTGGCTCAGTGGTTAACGAATCTGACAAAGAACCATGAGGTTCCGGGTTCGATCCCTGGCCTTGCTCAGTGGGTTAAGGATCCGGCGTTGCCGTGAGCTGTGGTGAAGGTTGCAGACGTGGCTCAGATCCCGCGTTGCTGTGGCTGTGGCGAAGTCTGGCAGCTACAGCTCCTGTTAGACCCCTAGCCTGGGAATCTCCATATGCTGCGGGTGCAGCTCTACATAAAAGGCAAAAAAGACAAAAAAAAAAAAAGAATCTGTCATTTAAAAAAAACCAAGCAAACAAGAAAAAAGAATCTGTCATTTAGCAGTGTAGCCAGCACCAAATTCCCTCTTACTTTGTCAAAACCGTGGTTCCTATAAATGTTCAAGAGAGTATTTGTAAAAAAAAGGGGGTGTGTGTGGCATGCAGTAGTGTCACCATGTTACAGGTGAGGAAACAGAGGGACCACACACTTGCTCCAGGTTACAGCTGATAGTAAGTGGCATGGCTAGGATTCAAATAAAGGTCTGTGTGACTCAGAGCATCTGTTCTTTTAAGAAGGCAAATAGAATTGAAATGTAAGAACTTATCCACTCAGCAAACACTGACCAGGCAGCAAATAAGCATTGTGTTTGGTAACAACTGCCCTCATTTAAGATTAGTCTGATTATAAAATCTTTTTTTTCTTTTTTTTAAGGGCTGTACCAACGGCGTATGGAAGTTCCCAGGCTAGGGGTTGAATCAGAGCTGCGACTGCCAGTTTAGACCACAACCACAGCAATGCCAGATCCGAGCCACATCTGCAGCCTATACCGCAGCTCACGGCAATGCCGGATCCTTAACCCACTAAGCGAGGCCAGGGATGGAAACCGAGTCCTCATGGATACCAGTCAGGTTCGTTACCATTGAGCCACAACGGGAACTCCCCGATTACCAGTTCTTTAGTCTTATAGGTCCATCCTCGTATTTATCTACCCGTCCTTGTAGGTGCAGTGTCCTGCCATCCTAGGTAGTCAGTAAAGGCTTATGAATGGGATAGAGTGGGACTGAACTGGTTAAAGGCAGATGGAGGGCTTGAAGTGTTCCAGATCTTTCGACTTTTAAGTCTCATGAAACCAGATTATCAAAACTATTCACCTTGGTTCGGTTTGGCCAGCACTTGCTGAGTGCCTGACATTTTATCCTTTTCTGTTTAGCTAATTTTGGCCATACCACCCAGCCTGTTGCTAAAATTAGATTGTCCACTGAAATATAAAGCTACTCTAAAATCTAAACCAGGGGCAAGAGCGTGTGAACTTCATATTAGAATTTGGTGAAAGAGGGGAAACTGAAACTCTAGGCTGTGGAAAGGTAGTGTATTGTCTAGAACTGAATTGTGTTTGAGATTTGGTTATTCTGTTAACCAGCTGTGTGAACTTGGACAGGTGATAGACCATTCTGAACATCAGTTTCCCCCTTTGTAGAATGCAGTCTTCATCTCGCTGGATCACCACCAATATCTGCTTCTTAAGGACACCGTCTGAGAACTGAGTCCTTTCAGTCCTTGGCAGAGGGCTGGACACCTAGTTAGTGCCCAATAAATATTGAAAGAAGGAATATTGTTCTTCAAAGTAGGTAAGGCAAATGCAATAATTCCAGTTTCATGGATGGGGAAGCAGATCCGGGGGTGTTGTCGAATGAAGTCTGTTGAGATTTGTTCAAGGTCTCTTACCTTAAAGTGGGAGAAGCCAGTTTTTCTGAATTTTGGCTTTGTAACACGTTGGGTCTGAGTTTTTCTATCAGTGAAAATGACCTCATGAGGGATCTCAGTGGTTCTTTATAACCCAAAGGTCCAGTGAGTTTAGGTCAGTCACTCTGGTAACTGGAAGGAAATAGGATCCAAAATCATAAACAGTGGTCAGGATTAGGATGGTATTTGGAAAGTTGTATTCATTTTTTCATTCGTTCATTCGCTCATTCACTGATGCAATAATTATTCTTGAGCGTTTGTTGTGTACCAGACACCGTCCTACATTTTGTGGGTAAAGGTAAGTACAAAGATGAAACACAGTCCCTGCCTCCAAGTTCACAGTGCAGTGGGCAGCAGAGCAAGTGGCAGCGACAAGCAGGCAGTTGGTGCCAGGACAGGGCAGGTAGAGGGTATTGGGTGAGGGAGAGGAAGAGAAAGGAAAGGGTCAGAGAAGGCTTCCTAGGAAATGCATTATGCAGTAAGTGGAGGACTTAAATCAGAGTAGAAGGCAGCCAGGAGGAGTCAGAAAAAAGCCTCTGTCCTTGTGGGATGGGCCAGGAGGCCATCTGCTTTGCTGTGTTCTTTTCTCCTGACCTAGAAGGAGAGGGAGGAACCACAGCCTCTGAGGTGGCAGTTGGAAACACCTTTCTTTTCTAAGGAAGGTGGTGAGCAGCTGCTTATTTGGCCACCTTATCTCGTGGTGATGTTCACGTTCACACAGGCCCATGTCTGATGACCTGTTTCTAGACTGATGGCTTTGGTATTCTGGTTTGGGTTCTCCAGAATCAGACCTGGAACCAAAGATTTGTATGCAATCCGTTTATTGGAAGGTGCAGGTAACAGGGAGGTGAGAGGGAAAAGTCAGCCACTAAAGGGTGCGTTATTAAGCCAGGTTTTTTTCCCCCCAGAACATACTGGAATGCTTTTATTTTTAAAAATATGGAATTTGAATTCTCTTTAGAAAATTATTGGCAAAGAAAATAATAGTCATGATAAACAGAAACAAACTATTGATTCATGCTGAGGCACAGATGAATCTTATACGTATTTTCCTAAGTGAAAAAAAAAAAAGGCCTGAAAAGCTATGTACCTCATGATTCCATTAATGTAAGACTCTGGAAAAAAACAAAATATAGGGACAAAAAACAGGCCAGTGGTGGCAAAGTTTGGAGAAATGTGGGAGGGCTTAATTACAAAAAAGTATTCCAAGAACATTTTGCGGGTGAGGGGGCTCTTCTGTATGGCATTTGGTGTTGCATACATTGGTTAAGCCAGTTTTAAAAAAATATTTAATTGGAGTATAGTTGGCTTACGATCTTGTATTAGTTTCAGTTTTCAGCAAAGTGAATCAGTTATACATATGCATATAGCTGTTCTTTTTCAGATTCTTTTTATAGGTTATTAAAGAATACTGAGTAGATTTCCCTGTGCTATACAGTAGGTCCTTGTTAGTTATTATCTATTATTTATATCAGTCTGTATAAATCCCAGCCTCTGAATTTATCCATCCCCCATATTTCCCGTTTGATAAACAAAAGTTTGATTTCGAAATCTTTGAGTATGTTTCTGTTTGTAGTTATGTTCATTTGTATCATATTTTTAGATTCTACATATAAGTGATATTATATGATATTTGTCTTTCTTTGTCAGATGTACTTCAGTTAGCATGAGAATCTGTAGGTCCATCCATGTTGCTTCAAGCCAGTTTTCATAGTGGCAGTTGTTGCTTAATCCCACGGAGAAACGCTGGAAAATGTTATGAAACACATGTCTCAGAATTCCTCTAGTCAGTGGGAGGAATCTATTGGTTAAAGGCTGGGGAATCTATTGGTTAAAAGCTGCCTACCCTCTCCTCTCTGGGGTGTGTGTGTCTTCAGTGCTGGAGGTTCTAGCTTGTGCCCTGGGCAGACAGAATGAGTTCTGCTATCCCAGACTAGCTCTCTGAGAAAAAGAGGTGCTGACCTGAAAGTAAATAGTGAGGGGATCTGAAGGGTGCGGGGTTGGGGGGAGCACTGACTGTGTCTCCTACCCTTGGGGCCTTAGCCTCACATTAAGTTGTAATACCTCGTACTGTGCTGTCATATTGGTGATGATTCTAACAGATGTCATCAAAGCTGTTCAATGGTCAGATTCCTTCTAGTTCCAACCCATAGCTCTTTAGATGGGAAAACGTGGATAAAGAAATTTAGGACAGAGAGCGTGGTCTTGGTGACTTATCTGGAGAGTTCCTGGCTTATTCCAAATTTCACAGAAATTCATCTATGGGGAATTCACAGTGTGGTTCAGTGGGTTACAAGCCCAAGTAGTATCCATGAAGATGTGGGTTCGATCCCTGGCCTCACTCAATGGGTTAAGGATCTGGCGTTGCCATGAGCTGTGGTGAAGTTTGCAGATATGGCTCAATCTGGCATGATTGTGGCTGTGGCTGGCAGTTGCAGCTCCAATTCGACCCCTAGCCTCCTGGGAACTTCCATTTGCTGCAGGTGCAGCCCTAAAAAGAAAAAAAGGAAAGAAACAGAGAAAGAAGGAAAGAAAGAAAGAAAGAAAGGAAGGAAGGAAGAAATTCATCTATGAATCTCCTTTCTTTTGTAGTGGTTAGGCTCCACAAACCAGACACACCTATAATAACACCAGGTTCCTTCTAGAGGTATGACTCTGTAGTAACAGGGGGAGAATGGACCATAGGACTCTATTCTCTTGATCTAAAAGGCCCATAACCTAACAGTCACACATCTCTTGTTGTATGTGTGGCCCACCTCCCATGTTCCAGATACTATGAACATGTACAATATGACTCCTGACCTCCAGGAGCTGGTAGATTAGGTTAGAATTCATGATACACGCATAAGAGATAGTGAACCATGCCAGACTAAGTACTAAATCATCCAAAGTGATGACGTAGATACTAACAACAAAAACATTCCTGAAGGGAGGGGTCAAGGTGGGCTTCACTGGTGAGGATGAGGGATGGAGATGGGCTGGTGCTGCACTTTGAAGGATAAAGTGGTGTTTAGAGAGGCAGGACTTCCAATGGGAGAAGTCACTGCAGGAAGAGGTGAGAGGGAGTAGGACAAGCTTGGAGGATACGGACCACTCTGAAGAAGGTTCACACCGAAGAGGAGCGAGGGGGTGAAGAGCCATGTGGATATAGCTTGTGAAGGGCCCTCCAGGGCAGCTTTCATCCTGTAAGCAAGTGGGTTTCAAGGCATAGTTCACGAAGTGTCCTACCTCCTCTCAAGACCACTGCTAAGGAGGAGGAGGACGAGGAAAAGGGAGAAACACCCCAGGCCTCCCCAGCCACGTTAGCCAGCCCTCTTTATTTCCTCTGCATTTTGGGGTTTCCAAATGAAAATTCATTTACCAAAGGTGTGAATGGGGAAAAATAAAAAGACCAAAAGTCATGGTAGTGGTGATGAGGGAGCCATTTAAGTTTTAAGTCAATGTTTGAGTTAAGTTCATAAATCATTATTGTGTGCTTGCACTACTGTTTGCTGGGCAGTGGGGGTATGCAGATGAGTAAGGCAGTGATGTGCGGAATGGCACTCGATGGCAGTGTGTGGGGTAGGTTGTGAGGAAGGATGTCTGCCTGCATGGAGACAGGTGAGTAGTGGGATTTAGTTCATCCTGACACCAAGTGGTAGCATCTGGAACAAATACTACCAAGCAGCATTAAAAAAGTATTTTATTGAAGTATAGTCGATTTACAGTGTAAATTTCTGCTGTATAGCAAAGGGATTCAACTATGCATATATATTTTTTTACATATATATTCTTTTTCATATTCTTTTCTGTCATGGTTTATCATAGGATACTGAACACAGCTCTCTGTGCTACACAGAAGGACCTTTTGTTTACCCATCCTATGTAGAATAGCTTGCCTCTGCTAATCCCAAACTCGCAATCCATCCCTCGCCCTCCCCTCCCCCTTGGCAACCACAAGTCTGTTCTCTATGTCTGAATCTGTTTCCTAGATAAGTTCATTTGTGTCATATTTTAGATTCCACCTATAAGTGACATCATGTGGTATTTGCTTTCTTTCTGACTTTAGAAAGTAATTAACTACCTGCAGAAAATAAAGTATGATAACCTCTAGGTCCAGCCATATTGTCAAGCAGCATTTTTAACTCTTTCTTCCACACCTTCTGGGACTCTGCATTTATTTATCTTGTGTTAAACTTATTCTTCCCAGCTATACCCTAAGCTAAAGCTTTCTTTTATTCTTTGAAAGTGCCCATGACTGCTCAGGTTAGGGGATCCAGCCTTGCACTTCTGTGTCTAGGGGCAGTGAGCAGGTGCAGTGGCAAAAGGGAGGCAGCAGAGGGCTTGAGCGTCCTGATGACCTGCAGAGCTCTTACTAGGCCATTTAGATATTTAGAGTACATTAGATAAAAATCAAACCCCAGGCACCCCAAACAATAGATGCCTGTGAGCTGGCGCTCTGTATTGGTGCTCAGTTGTTCGGATCCGTGACTCTGTAGCACGTGGATTTTCTCTGTGTTAGGATAGACTTGCAACTTTCTGCCTCTTTCCTAACTGCTCTTGCCTGTTGACTCTGTGTCTTATGTGGGCACATATGGAAGTTCCCAGGCTAGGGGTTGCTTGTGCAATAGCTAGAGGCAGACACTTAGAAGCCTACTCCTTTGGCAGGAATGGTGGTATGTGAAGGGCTGGGCACATATGCATGCCATGCTGGGCAAATAGAAACAGGGTGTTGCTAGGGAAAATTTTACAAGAAGTGGTATTGACAAGCCATACCCCACACTCTCATTACCCCACAAGGAGAAGGGCTCAGCCTGGGTTCCACAGCCAAAAGTCCTTTTTTTGTTTGTTTGTTCGTTTTTTTCAGGCTGCATCTGCGGCATATGGAAGTTCCCAGGCTAGAGGTTGAATTGGCGCTAAAGCTGCTGGCCCACACCACAGCTCCCACAATGCAGGATCCGAGCCGCATCTGCAAGCTACACCACAGCTCACTGCAATGCTAGATCCTTAGTCTACTGAGCAGGGCCAGGGATTGAACCTGTATCCTCATGGATACTAGTTGGGTTCTTTACTGCTGAGCCGTGACGGGGACTCCCACAGCTAAAGTTCTAATAGAGAAGGGTCCTATCTCTACCTCCAAAGTACTCTATATATTTGCAGACTCTGAAGCCAGGAGGCATTTACCTGCTGTTAGGATAGAAGGTCCTTGGTTGATATGGTGACCAACCATTCTCATTTGCCTGGAATTGATGTCCAGGTTTTAGCACTCAAAGTCCTGCACACCGTGAAATCCCTTATTCTCATGCAAACTGGAATGATTGAGCAAGAAGCCTTCAAAGAGCTTGGGAACTAGTCATAGGCTTTTTTTTTTTTTTTCATTTGGCGATAAACATACCTTCTGAGCCAGAGCTCTATTAAGTTACCAAAAGGGGAAGGAAGTCAACCTCCAAGTCATCAGGATTTGTCTTATTCTATCCCCTGCCCTGCCCTTGGGCCTTATGACAGTCTCTCTCTTGACTCCAGCTGATTCTATGGCAATGCTTAGGGGTGGGGTGTCCATAGGGCTCTCTGCATGGGGTTTGGTGAGTTACATAGTCAGTGGCATTTGCATTCTAAGCCAGTGTCTGGAATTCTCCAGGAGGGGCTCTTTGGGGCTCTTTGACCATATCCATAACAAGAATGGAGGAAGTTATTCATCATTTTGATTATCTATAGAGATGGGTCTATTACTGCTCTTTGAGGAAGTACCAGAATTTACCCCTTTACTCCAGAGCACAGGAGCAAATGCAAGGCCATTGCGCATTTGCCCAATGGATGGGGAGGGTTGCCCATATAAAATTATCCAGCATTCCCTGAGTCCAACCATATTGCCTGGAGTTCCCCCCTGATGCCCCTGTGTCTTGCATAGCCAGGGGCTGATTTACGGCTCTAACAGAGTCATGAAGGGGACCCGTTCTTCTTCCCCTTCTGGATGCACTTTCCCTGTTTCCAGGGGAGTCAAATGCCCCGGCAGCTGTATCAAAGTCCCATAGCAGGGTAGGACACCCTGACTCTGTATCCGGGAGAGCCGATAGCTCAAAAAGACTTCCAAGTTAGTAAAAATGTTCATGTTTTTTGAGCATCCTTATCTTTAGATTCCCTTTCACTGCAGATCCCCTACTCTGCAGCTTCTAAGTCTGAGGGTATAACTTTCCCAATTACCCAGTCAGTGACCATCCCAGTTGGCTGAGGATGTGCCACTGTCCCCAGCAGTGAGGTTTTCCAGTGACAGCAGTCAGGTAAAATTCTCCTCTTTTCCAAAATCCCCTTGCAGGGGAATGAAGGAACCCACTCCGTACATGGTGCAGGTAACCCACACCACAAATGCCACATGGAATTAACACTGCAAAGATGTATGGAGGATGACCTGAAAGCACAGGAGTAGCAGACTGCACAGGCTCCCCAAACCAGCACAGTTATACAGTGAGGTGTGAGTCGGGGACAGTGCAGTGGAAACCACTCTGGTAGAAGGGCATACATTTACAGGGAGGGAAGCAAGGAGCTGGGTGGAAGGGACTTAGTTTTCCACGTAGCAGAGATTTTGGTTCAGGAAGTAACTCTGAGGAGCCTTCCGAGTTCAGCTAGGGAGTTAGTGAATCAACCTTGCTATTGGCTGAACCCTTACTTCTGTTTTGTTGAAGTTATTCATTGTAAAGAACTCAGGAAATGGGAAGCAAAAGAACGTCCCCTGGCCAGTGGATAGAAAAAGCTTGTCCTTTTTCAAAAAGTCACTTCTAGATTCTGGTCATCAATTCTCCCCACTGAGTGACAGCTTCCAGTCTGTCCATATCGAAAAATCCTTCCTGATTCCTGCAGCTCTGGGACTCAGCTCTTCAGTCATTTCATACTTGCTCTCTCAGGGTGATAACCAAGGCTTTAAAATTAGAAGACATGGGTTTGAGTACATGCTTGGCCATTTGCTAGCCATGTGGTCTTGGAGAAGGCATTGATCTTCTGAATCTGTTTTCTCATCAGGAAACTATCTAACACATGGGGCTTCTCTATAGGGCAAATAAACCAACCGATGTCAGTGTCAGTGCTCTTTTCAAGACTCCAAGACGTGCTACAAGAGTTTGCTATGATGATTTTTGCTACTACCTGCAAAGTTCTAGGGAATCTGATGGTATGTGAATGGCACCGTTCCCCTCACCCTGGAGCAGCTGTTGTGGTTCTGTTTGCCGCACATGGGTGAACAGTTTACTCCAAGGTAATAGTTTACTCATTATAGGATTGTGACTGCTGCAGATAGCACAGGGTGCCTCCAACCTGATGTAGAGCACAGCCTACGCCATCCCAAGAGCCAGGCAGATGCCAGATGCCACCCTATGTGTGCAGTAGAGAGTAGCCAGGCCTGCTGTCTTACAGAAATGTAATGGCAGGTATCTAATGTGATTAAGGCTTGGGCAAACAACCCTGATTCAATGACATGTTGTTCTGAATCCCACTATAGACATTCTTGGACAGCTAACTCCATTTTCCCCCTGATTGCCCATGTGAGTTTTCCTCAGTTTGGCTGAGCCTTTGATGTGCTCTTCATTTTAGGCAATATGGTATGGTGGGGTGAACATATGCTTAGGACATAGACTTGGATTCAAATCCCAGCTCAGCTTCTTAAAAACCAAATGGCCTTTGGTAAGTTGCTATAACTTGAGCCTTGGCTTTCTCACCTGTAACATGGATAATATCCATCTCAAAGGGTCATTGTGAGGAGCAAGATAATATATATAAAGCACCCAGTATGTACCAGCTGAGCTATACATAAATATCAGCTGTCCAACAAATGACCAGTGAGCTGGCTGCATCCTACCTGACTCCTAGTTGGGGTTTGTTGCTAAGTATTTTTCCAGTGCTTTTCAAGCTGCACCATGTCTACAAAATAGCTGGGAATCTTGTTAAAGTGCAGGCTCAGAATCAGTAAGTCTAGAGTACAGTTTGAGATTCTGCATTTCTAATGATTTCCAGGGTGATGCTGCTGCTGCTACTCAGGGGCCGTATCTTGAGTCATGGTGCTTTTTAACCTTAGTGAGCACGTCCTACCTAGGAAGCCAGTAGAGTCCACCCACCTGTTCTCTACTGTTCTTACTTAACTCAGAAGTTCTCAAGCACCATTTAACCAGCTGGTGCCTGTATGATGGCAGAAGAATCAATTGCAGGAGAATCAACTATGAAAATAGATGTTCCTAAATCTATCCTGGGAGATTCTGTTTCTGTAGGTGAGGAGTGGGGCTTGGAATCTGTATTTTTTTTCCTCTTTTTTAAAGCCAAACCTGTGGCATATGGAAGTTCCTGGGCTAGGGGTCGAATGGAGCTGTAGCTGCTGGCTTACACTGTAGCCACAGTAATGTATGGGATCTGAGCCGCATCTGTGACCTATGCTGCAGCTTGTTTCAACACCAGATCCTTAACCCACTGAGCAAGGCCATGGATTAAACCTATATCTTCATGGATACTAGTCAGGTTCTTAACCTGCTAAGCCACATGGGAACTCTGGAATCTGTATTTTTAAAAGGCATCCTAGATGATCTTAATGGGACCCAGCCATGTAACCACAGCTGTCAGGTGTTGGGCCAGCATGTTGGGATCCATTAGTTATTATAATTGAAACTGAGTATGACTCCTATCTAATCCTGAGTGCTACATTATAAAACAGTACCATGTAGGCTAAGTGACAAAAGGTTAAATAGGAGTAAGTCAAGTCTCTTTAGGCACTTGATTCACGTCATGATCAGTGTGAGAAATCCCTCTTTATTTACAACTATTATCAATAAAATATTCATATGTCATATTCATAAAACATTTAGGGATTCTGATCACATGGCCACTTATAGGAAAACTTGGACACTCCTGGCTTTTGCTTTGGAAAGCAGCAGTATGCAGTGTTTTTAATGCTTAGACTTTGGAGTCAGATAGACCAGGGCTTACCTCCTGGCTTTGTGGCTAAAAAGTTGTATTGCTTTGGATAAGTCACTTAAATATATAAGCACCATTTTTTATTTTCTTTTTAGGCCCGCACCTGCAGCATATGGAGGTTCCCATGCTAGTGGTTGAATTGGAGCTGTAACTGCAGGCCTATTCCACAGTCACAGCAACACTCTAGTGGCATATGGAAGTTCCCTGGCCAGGAGCTGAACACAAGCTGGAGCTGCACCCTACACCACAGCTATAGCAACGCTGGATCCTTAACCCGCTGTGCCAGGCTGAGGATCAAACTGGCATCTCCACAGAGACAAGCTGGATCAATAACCCGCTGAGCCACAGGGGGAGTTCCCGATACATACTTTTAAAATAAATGAATGAAGCATGTAAATGTCAGATCACAGGGCCTGGCATGTAGACTACGTTGAGTAAATGGTAATTTTTATTATTTGTGAAGCATTCGAAAAGCTGTTCCTGTCTACAGGAGCCCCTGCCTACAGCTTTGCAGAGCCTGTGTTTGCTTATCAGAGAATCTATGTCTTGCCACAACCCTGCAAGGTGAGTGGGGCTGGGATCCCCACATTTGTTGTGTTAAAGATGAACAACTAGGCAACCGGGGGCTAAGTGATTCATATAACCAATATGTTATGGAACTGGGACACAATAGATTTCAGGTCTCTCAGTTCTGAGCCCATTGCTCCTTTGATGCTGCCTTGAAAATTAGAAAAGAAGACTTCTTACATCAAGTACTTAGCTTCCCCAAGCCTGGATTATGTGTTAATCAAACACCCAAAGTGCTGATGTGCACAGGTGCCAAGATAATGTCAATAGTCTGACATGAGCCTCATTTATCTACATTATCTTGAAACAAAGATCTGTAAATTTGGGTGACATTGAATTGAATGACAAAGATCAATTATAAGAACTTTGACACACTGGATTAAAAAATCACTGGTTCCCCAAAGAGATCGTAAATGTCTTGTCTTTAACTGTTATTTGGCTAAAAGAAAGTCAATTTAGAATAATGCTAAACTCTACTCGAAATAAGTTATATCATAATAAATGAATTGGAAATTAAAAAATGAAGAGCAAAATCATCTATAATCATGTTACACTTACAAATTAATAGCTGTCATTTTAATGTTCTCTGCTCTTTGCTTATATGCACATGTTATTTTTGCATGGCATAGCAATTTTTCTTCTTAAACTTAATATATGCTAAAGTTTTTAGCTTTATCTAGTATTTAGACATACAATATTTAAGAGTTATGTAAAATATCATCTGTTTGGTGTGCACAGGTCAGGCAGCAATTACCCTGTAATTGGATTTGTAGATTATTTTCAATTTTTCACTGTTTACGTGGCATCGAAGTGAATTTGCATATGCAGCTTTTCTTTAGAGATTTTCCCTTCTTAATGTCAATTCCCAAGTGTTTCTACTGGATTAAAAAAATCTTTTATGACTCAATAAACAGGGTTCCTTTTTTTTTTTTTACCCCTGTTGATGGCTTGCAATGGTTTCATCAAATGGCTAATATATATTTTATAGACAGAAATGAGAAAACAGTAAATCATTACCCCTTGCTTGTCAATTTTCCTGTCAAGGCACCAGCTTCTATAATGGCCCCATCTTGGAGATGATACTCTTGGAATTTTTTTCTTCTTTGGAAGTTTACTCTGTAAGCAAGGAGGTCTCTTTTTGGAGGACTGTGTATCATCCTGAGTCCTGGCTTAGCTTCCCTTGAAACAAGCTTTGGTGGGAAAAGGGCTAGGTGTGGAGTCAGGAAACTTGGATTTATATCCTAGTTGTGCCATATATGAAAAATAATTTTTAAAGTTCTTTGCAATAGTAAAGAACTGTATCTTTTTGTTATAGAGAAAAAAAAAAAATCCAGTTAGCTAGATGGGCCTAATTCCCAAAGAGTGTTCTGAGGGCTTAGATCTCTGTTTTGACTTTTAGATCTGACTCATTAGAAAGGTTATGTCCAGGAGTTCTTTTGTGGCACAACGGATTAAGGATCCAGTGTTGCCAGTGCAGCAGCTTAGGCTGCTGCTGTGGTGCAGGTTCAGTTGCATGCCTGGGAACTTCCACATGCTCTGGGCAAGGCCAAAAAAAAAAAAAAAGGAAAGCTATGTCCTGTGGTGCATGCAAGGTTGTTTGTTTTACAGTGGATTGATTGTATGTGGTAGATAGACCTGGATGTGACTCTAAGGAAATCTGACAAAGTCTCTGAAATGGGGATAATAATAGGGCTCAAGGGTGAATTAAATAAGACAGTGTAAATCAAGTACCCAGCAGAATGCTTGGCATTTAGGCATCTGTAGTATTAGTTTCTCTCCCAACTGCCATGCCCCATGAGAGGTTAATAGGTATTTTCACAGATTTCTTTTTCAGAAGCTTTAAGGGGGTAAGACTTTACTGTAACATCAATATATTTTATTTTGGTATCCATAAAATATTTAGGAGTGTTGAAAGAAGTGTTTTCTTATTTCAAGGGCATCTTGAATTATTTCTGGAGTGGCTGGCTCAGTTGGCTCTGTTCAGCAGGTTATAGCCAACACTTAAGCTATTTATTTCAGTATATTTGCTATGCACTGGGTCTTTCCTGTTGGTCCAGATAGAATGGATTTATTTTCAAGTCAAGATGAATGCCTATGTCTAAGACTCAGGGTTTGATGTAGAATTGCAAGTGATGGTAGTTTAAGAGCGTAAATATTGCTGCAACTTGTCTATGAGATGGAAAGTAATAACGTCTCTCATCCATTGCAATCCTATCTAAAAAGGTCTTTGTTTTACTACTGAAAAATGTAGCAACTCTTTCCATTTCTGTACGACTCTACATGTTATGCAATATGTTCACATGAATTGCCTCAGCAAAATCTTGCTATACTTCCTTGAGGGACTGAGAGTCAAAAGGCATTTATTATTATCATTTAAAAATTTTATTAGAATATGGTTGATTTACAATATTGTGCCAATTTCTTCTGTACAGCAGTGACGCAGTCATACATAGATACACGCACACACATACACAAATATAGTCATATATATGCATATATATATACATATATGCGAATATATATATGAAAAGTCATATATATATATGTATATGAAAAGGAATGTGTGCATATATATGTATACACACATTCCTTTTCTTATACTATCTTCCATCGTGGTCTATTCCAAGAGATGGGATAGATTTACCTGGGCTATACAGCAGGACCTCATTGCTTATCCATTCTAAATGTAATAGTTTGCATCTATTAACTCCAAACTCCCATTGCATCCCACTCCCTCCCCTCTCCCCCTTCTGGGAGTCTGTTTCTGTTTTGTAGATTGGTTCATTTGTGAAAAGGCATTTATTATTAAACCCTCACTCTATGTTAGGTTTGGTTACTAGACACTTCCGCATAACTTTCTCTTATAATCTTCATTTTCAGCACTTGATGAAGGACAAGTAATTGGAAAGCAGTGTAACCAGGATTCAAACTCAGGTCTTGGATACCCAGTCCAGTACTTTTTTGGCAACAATTTTATTCCTCAAGGAGAAGGTGTGATGCTGTGGAAATAGCACCAGCTTGAGTCAGATGACTGGGGCTCTAATCACAGCAACTGGCTCATTGTGGGTCATTTGGAGAGTCATGTCCTTTCTCTGGGCCTCAGGGAATTTGATAGTAAAGTGAGGAGCTTAGATACGATGCCTTCTTTGGTCTCTCCGTGCCTTGACAATCCATGTGTCTATGGCACATACTCTTATAGTGTGGGAAGGATCTAAGGATGTGCTTTCATTAGATAGCTGTTCTGATTTGGAAAGAAGTTTTTGACATGAACTTCAGGTATGGAGTGACTTGGTTTCCTGACTCTGAAGGCCTTTCCCCAGCAGTCTTTACTTTCAGTATCTGCAGATAAGCCTGCCCAGGACAAGCCAGAAATGCAGGGCTTGATCTGATTCTGCCTCCCTATTTAATACAGACACTTTTTCCTCATTCTTAAGGAAAACAATGAAAAGAGAACATGAAAAGAAAAATTCTAATCTGTTTTTATAATAGTTGCAGATGCACAGACCATTATGGTTGGAAGGGACCTTGACAAGAATTTGTCTCAGCTCAATAATTTAATATACTAGGAAACAAAGCCTAGCACAAGGCAGTGCCAGAAGGTCCAAGGTCTCACGGTGAGCTAGATGCAATCAGGACTAGAACTGAGGGCTCCAGGCTCCCAGTCACCTTACTCTCAATAACTAGAAACTCTGGGCCATGGTGATTTTCAGTTTTCTGCTTGCTGTCAAGTATGTAAAGCTATGGGTTGAATGATACCATCTTAGGTTGCTTTAATGGAAGCAGCAGAAATGCACTGTGGAATATTGATGGGAACTTGGGTTTTGGAGTCACCCAGACTGGGATTACCATGTGGTGAAGTTGGACAAGTCACTTAACCTCTTTGAGGACATGCAAGTGTTGTGGTGTGGCTGAAGCGTGGGGGATGAGGAGGAAAGTGGAGGTAGGGGAGACCAAAGCGGGCAGTGGCAAATATATCATGGCAGTTTTTTTTTCTTGGCTATGCCTGTGGCATGTGGAAGTTCCCAGGCCAGGGAGCAAACCTGTGCCACAGCCACGGTGGTGACAACATGGGGTCCTTAACCCACTGTTCTACAAGGGAACTCCACAAAGGGGTTTTTAATTCATGAATTTTTTTCTGAATAATCATTCTTCTATATCTTCACTTTTTTTTTTTTTCCTATTTGGGGGCTAGAAAGACTATAAAGTCTTCCATCTGTAACAGAAGACCAGGTTTGTGTTTTCAATTTGTGTCACTTTGGGCAAGACAATCTCCATAAGTCTTGGTCACGTCCCCTCTGTGGGATTCCTCTTGTGTACCCACTGCCTCACATCCTCTTGGCCTCTTCTGTCTTACAGCTAGAGCTGTTGTAAATAGTTCTGTCAAGCTTCTACCAGCTTTACTGTTGACAGCACCTCAGGAGAACACGTGCTGCGTTCTGTCCCAGTGTGTGTGCAAGATCCTGCTCAATACTCACACATGGGCACCCTGGACATAAGAGAGAGATGCTGCCTGTGAACTTTTTTCAACCCGAGGGAAAGGAAAGTGGGGACTCTGCAGACGGGGGCAGATGAGACCACATCGGAGGCCAATTGGATAATATCTGCTTGTATTGAGTTTCCTTCTTCCTTTCATCCATCACTTCTGCTGTCTGGCATCATTTTTCAAATTATGTGCACATAATTTCAGGTGGAGGCCAGGCTAAGACATTATCTGTTAAGTGGGGCTCATGTTATACCTTCCTTGTGAGTCGTTAAATGAGATATGATGCAGTAACATAATAGAGATCAAAGGAAGTGTGCCTGTAAGTGTGCATGTAAAATGCAGAGCATGGTCCTTAGCATAGAGTAAGTGCTCAAGAAGTGTTACGCATTATAATATGGCTATTGCTTCTGTTCATGGGCTTGCATCATCGCATCATCAATTCTGGTGTCTATACCACACATTTTATTTGTGAATTTATAGGCGGAGTTTTAATATAGTAACGTGATCTTTGTTTTGCAGGTCATTTCAGTATAAGGGTAAAAAATATGATTAGTCAAACTTATTTGTATCCTCTCCATCTCTGATTGAGGAACTTCCAGCTTTACCACCCCCCCCTTTTTTTTTCTGGTTCTTGATATTTCCAGGGACAGATTTTCATGTACTTTCTGCTGCTATAGGAGATCTAGCATTTTCTTTTCCCCCTCTTGCTACATATTTGTAGACAGAGTTTTGTGCCAATTATGCAGATATGGGCATTAAAGCTTGGTGCTTTCTCGACTTATTCAGTGTCATTTAACTGGTGAGTGTTGGAATTTGAAATTTGAACTTGGTCAGTTTCAGAAATGAAGTTCAAACCCCTCCCCCTTTTTTCCATAACCTGTGGCATATGGAAGTTCCCAGGCTAGGGGTCAAATTGGAGCTGCAGCTGTCTGCCTACACCACAGCCACAGCAACATGGGATCTGAGCTGCATCTGCAACCTAAGCTGGATCCTCAATCCACCGAGCAAGCCCAGGGATCGAAACTGCACCTTTATGGATACTAGTTGGGTTCTTGACCTGCTGAGCTAAAATGGGAACTCCTCAAACCCATTTGTTAATCACTATACAATATTAGTTCAGTTGGTTTTTCTTCAACATTTTCTTTCCACCCCTCATGATCAGAGTCACTCCTATATATGTAGGCAGTGTAGATGATTTTAATTTCCTTTTTTTAAATAGACAAGAACAGCTTTACCAGACTGAAACCCTCAAGACAAAGGAGTCCAGGAAAGAACTCTCATCAGGAGAATAGAGGAAGTTTTCATGGAGTTGCTATGAGTCAGAAACTTTTAATGAATCCAGTTGTATTGTTTACCAAGTTAAGATCCTCTCAGATGTCAGGAGATAGATGCATAGATGTCAGCTTATAAAGTGCAGCTCTGGTGTGATAGCAGAAATACGAGAAGCTGGAATCCCTCTTGTGCTAAGAGATAACGAAGGAGGCCAGAGATAAGTTGGAAGAAACATTGGTTACCAAGAGGGATAGCAGTTGTTTTTTTGCTAAATCAAATATTTATGAGACTGGGATTTGATTACCCAGGGTTTAACAATCCAAAGGAAAGATAATTTTCTAGAAATGCCCAAGGTATTGGAGTAATTCAGATAACTACCTTGTATGAAAATAATTAATCATTAGAATTTGGAATGCATGCAAATTGAGATGGGGATAGAAGATATTTTGCAATATGAAGGCATGATGGTGTAACATGTTGGAAGGATTAAAATATATCCTGTTATCATAAGCACCATTCCATCCCTTGTCAATACAGAACATTTGGTTTTGATTTTTGATTTTGCTAACATTTATTGAATGCCTACCATGTGTCAGACGCTTTTATATTGGTTTTAAAAAATTTAATAATCATAAACCATTTAAATGTATATTATTCCATTTTATGGAAGGGGAAACAGTGAAGTTAAATAGTGCTCAAGGCCACAGAGTTGGAAGGGGAAACTTTGGCTGGGTAGTCAAGTCTGTATGACACCAAAACCCACAGTCTTTTCCTCATCCCATTCTGCCTTTCAAGTGTTCCTAAACTACAGATTTTGGCCCAGAAGGGGGTGATGGAGGCTTAGCTTGTAGTCTTGGTGAAGTTAAAAAATAATGCGATATATTGTCTTGAGTGAGGATGAAGTAAAGGAGGTCAAGATCATTTATCAAGTGTGCCCACTGATTCATTGCTGGAAAAATCCTGCTCATTACCTTTGATGAGAAATGAACCAAAATCTGTTAGAGCTGAAGGCACTAGGCACTCGTGTGATTCAGGCTCCTCATTTTACAGATGAGTACTCTGGAGTCCATAAGGGGAAGGTGATTTGTCCAAGGTTGTTACGTGATGAATCAATGTCAGAGTTTGCTCAGCAGAGTCCTAGCTCTCTGCAGCACAATCTTGGGTCTGTTCCCTGGAACTACATGAAAAAAGACTAATTCTTCTTCTATATGACAGCCCTTTAAATATGTGGTGGCAGTGCTCTGTGCCCCCAAATCTTCTTCAGGCAAAGCAGAGTTTTATTGGTGAAATGTTTCTATCATGGCCAGGTTTCCAGGTTCTTCGTCATGTTCGATCTTCCAGAAATACATCATACTGTCAATTTCCCACTGAAACTTTGATATCCAAAAATGAATACCTCACCCCAGGTTATATAAAAGACTTAAGAATTGTTAAGAGTTCTCACTGTGGCTCAGTGGTAATGCACCCGACGAGTAGTCATGAAGGTTCGGGTTTGATCCCTGTCCTTGCTCAGTGGGTTAAGGATACGGCATTGCCATGAGCTGTGGTTGTAGAATGCAGAACACAGGTTGCTGTGCCTGTGATGTAGGCCGGCATCTGCGTCTCTGATTAGACTCCATAGCCTGGGGAACTTCCATATGCCACAGGTGCAGCCCTAAAAAGCAAAAAAAAAAAAAAAAAGAATGGACATAAGTTTTTGCAACTTGCACAGCTAAGATTGAAACTACGATTATTGGTTTCAGAATCACGGAGTCATGAATATGGCAAATTGAGATGAAATGGGTGACTGCTCTTCCTACTTCAAATTTATGAAAATGTCGCATAAATTACACAAAAGAATTTTTGATATATAGCTGAAAAATCAGATGAATTTAATAGAGTAAATTCTCTGTTATCTCGGCATATTTTTGGTCTGGTTAGTCTCCATCTTACTGGCTTCCAAGCCTGTCCTCATCTGTTCTTGGAAAGAAGTCAGTGAGAACTTCATTCTCTGCCTGCCCACAGCCATGTCTTTGGAATTGTCATCCTCATTTGTGCTTGTCCACTCATCTATATCCTTACTGCTCCTACCACACTGTAGTTCTCATGGTCTCTCTCATTCCTGAATTATTGCAAATGCCCCCTAATTTGTCTTCCTTCTTCTAGTGTCTCTGCCCTCTAATTCATTACTCATACTGGTGGCCAGGATGATTTTTCTGAAATACATTTGAGTATGTAATTTTCCTGCTTAAAGTTTGTCAGTGACCCCTGTAGCTTTCTTAAACTAATACTACGCAAGACACGCTATGATCTGTGTCCTTCTTTCTTCCTCTGCCTCTCTTCTCTTTCTGCCTCCATTTCTACCCCAGCTGCCATCCATATCAAATGACTTACAGTCCCTAGATTGGTCATAGGTGTTCAAAATATTTCTATCTGTTTGTTTATTCTGCTACATTTGTATGGCAAGCTTTTTCTTCCTTAATCCCCATTCCCGACTGCTGAATACATATTCATCTTGAGATTCACTCTAAGCTTTACCTCTGTTATTATGCTACTTCTGATGCCCATCTTGTAGTGGAATTAACCTTCCATTCTTTGTACATAGGATCTCCTATGTACTGATAAGCTTTGTGTCATAGTGCCCTTATGCTTGCTTTGAATTTTTTTGAGTATATTTGCCTTCTCCACTAATCTTTATTTATTTATTTATTTTTGTTTTTAGGGCTGCACCTGTGGCATATGAGCTATTCCTGGGCTAGGGGTGGAACTGGAGCTGCAGCTGCAGGCCTACGCCATAGCCACAGCAACACCAGATCCGAGCCACATCTGTGACCCATGTGATAGACTGCAACAATCCTGGAGCCGTAACCCACTGAGCGAGGCCGGGGATTGAGCCCACATCTTCATAGACATTGTGTTGGGTCTAAACCTACTCAGCCACAGCAAGAACTCCTTTTATTTATTTATTTTTTTTTTGCCATTTCTTATTTTACTGTTTCCCCTCCAAATATCTGACACACCTCTCATACCCCATAATTGCTTTCTAAAAGGGGAAGTGGGTTAAGAGATGATGGTTGAGACATAAAGTAGATGTCTCTTTCAAGACACAGAATTGATTATCTGACTGTTTAACCGTGGAAGCCTGGTTTGCTCTTCTTTGGCTACCGAGAGCTAATCTGAAAGTGTGGAATTTTTTGGATGCACAACTTCAAGCTTCAACTAAAACTAGATATTCTTTATTCTGACTTTATAGGAAGCTTCCAGCCACTCGGAGACCTTGAAAGTTCCCCTCAAAGGTAAAGAATGACCACATTTGCTTTAACCACAGAAGCAATTAACTCTCCAGCAGTGTGGAAAACAGCTTTTGAGCTGTATTTATCGATGCATAGATTTCACAGAGCTGTGATATTTGAAGACAAATGGCTGTGCCCATAATTAAGACTGCTGAGGAATTGGCAACTGTGATATGATGATGGAAGACCCAGAGAAAGGGCAAGGGAGTGAGATTGGTCAGGATGATACAGTCTCTGCGACCTTGATGCCCTCTTCCTATTCATTGATTTCCCAATTAAATATAACTTTTCATTCAGTCAGTTCCTATATACTGCAAGTTATTGATGCCCTGCCATAGGAAGTACAGATGACCTACAGATGAAACTGTGGGGAAGAATAATCTCACTTAATTTTCTTATTCAATATAACAAGATAGTGAAGAAAAGTTTCTCCATTAATAATATTCTCTGTGAAGACTATTTTATTCTGTCATAAAACCCACAGAATAGGAAGTAGTCACAGTTGACAAGAGTCTTGAATCTGTACTGGGTTTGAGTTTGGAGTCCACTGCATTTAAATATTTTATGTCATTTAATTCTCTCAGAAACTTTGTAAGGTGTGTTGGCCTGCATTTTAGATATAGGGAAAAAGAGTCTTTAAAAATTAAAAAAAATTATAGTTGATTTACAATGTTCTGTCAATTTCTGATGTACTGCAAAGTGACTCAGTCATATATATATATACACACTCACATTCTTTTTCTCGTATTATCTTCTATCATGTTCCATCACAAGTGATGGGATATAGTTCCCTGTGCCATATAGCAGGATCTCATTGTTTACTCTTTCTGAATGCATCTACTAACCCCAAACTCCCAGCCCATCCCACTCCTGCCCCCCAATTTGGTAACCACAAATCTGTTCTTTGTGTCTGTTAATCTCTTTCTGTTTTGTAGATATGTTCATTTTTGCCATATTTTAGGTTCCATATATAAGTGATATCATATGGCACTGGTCTTTCTCTTTCTAACTTCACTTAGTATGAGCATCTCTAGTTCCATCCATGTTGCTGCAAATGGCATTATTTTGTTCTTTTTAATGGCTGAGTAGTATTCCACTGTGTATATGTACTACATCTTCTTCTTCTTTTTTTTTGTCTTTTTGCCTTTTCTACGGCGGCACTCGCAGCATATGGAGATTTCCCAGGCTAGGGGTCTAACAGGAGCTATAGCCGCCGGCCTGTGCCACAGCCACAGCAACATGGGATCCGGGCCACATCTGCAGCCTACACCACAGCTCACGGCAACGCTGGATCCTTAACCCACTTAGCGATGCCAGGGATCGAATCCGCAACCTCATGGTTCCCAGTCGGATTTGTTAACCACTGAGCCACAACGGGAACCCCTGTACCACATCTTCTTAATCCATTCATTTGTCAATGGACATTTGGGTTGTTTACATGTCTTGGCTATTGTGAATAATGCTGCAGTGAACAAAGGGGTGCATGTATCTTTTGGAATGAAAGTTTTGTCCAAATATATACCCGGGAGTGGGATTGATGGATGATGTGGTAGTTCTATATTTAATTTTCTGAGGTACCGTTATACTGTTTTTCCATAGTGGTTGCATCAACTCACATTCCCACAAACAATGTAGGAGGGTTCCCTTTTCTCTATACCCTCTCCAGCATTTGCTATTTGTAGAATTATTAATGATAGGCATTCTGACTGGTGTCAGGTGATACCTCAATGTAGTTTTGATTTGCATTTCTCTAATAATCAGTGATGTTGAACATTTTTTCATGTGCCCGTTGGCCATCTGTATATCTTCTTTGGAGAAATGTCTGTTTAGGTCTTCTGCCCATTTTTTGATTGGGTGGTTTGTTTTTGTGTTATGGAGTTGTGTGAGTTTGTATATTTTGAAGATTACAAGACTCCATAAAACTCCTAGAAGAGAACATAGACAAAACATTCTCTGACATCAACTGTAAAAATGTTTTCTTAGGTCAGTCTCCCAAGCAATAGAAATAAAAACAAAAATAAACTAATGGGACCTAAACAAACCTTTAAGCTTTTTCACAGCAAAGAAAACCATAAAAAAATGAAAGGACAACCAAAGGAATGGGAGAAAATACTTGTCGATGATGCAACTGACAAGGGAAAAGGAATCTTAAAGAGGTTAACTGAGTTTCCTAAAATCACTCAGTAAATGGTGGAGTGATTTAGGATCAAAAACAGATTCCAGAGAAAGAAGAATACATATTTTGTTTTGAGTATCAGTCTGACTATCTATGCTAATAATTAGGGGTTGTATTGGTGCTCCATTTTTCACTAGGTAAAATCTAAGCTCACAGACATGGTGTGTAAAGCTCTCTATGTTCTGACTTCTACCTCTCTGACTTTATCCCCTCTCCCCTCTGCCTCATACATTGTGTTCCAGCAACATGGAACTGCTTGGGGTTCCTAGTGCACATGGCTGTTTTCTTGCTTTTGCCTTAACTTAACGCCATTCCCTTTGTTTAGAATGCCTATTCCCTACACTTCTCCTCGCTAGCTCCTACTCACTGTTTAGTACTCAGCCAACATACTCAAAATATTGGAATAAAATAAAAGGGTACTATTGAGCTACTTCAATTGTGCAGATTTCCCTGAATTCTCTAATTGGGGTTAGGGACCTCTTTGATACCCAGACATAATATTCTGCATCTGTTTAGATTGTATTCATCACACTGTATGATAATTATTTATTTGATCTCTGTGTTTTCAACTAATCTATGAACTCTTTGAAGGAAGGATCATGTCTTTGTAAGTTGAAAGCTTAGGTGAGTATCTGCCACTTTGAAGGTATTCAGTACATACTTGAAAGTGTATTAGGATTCTCCAAAGATACAGAATGCATAGGAGAGAAAGAGAAAGATTTATTATAGGAATTGGCTCACATCTATATGGAGGCTGAGAAGTCCCCCAGTGGGCTGTCTGCACTCTGGAGAACCAGAAAGTCTATAATTTTCAGTTTGAGTCCCAAGGCCTGAGAATCAGTATCTCCAAGATGAAAGGCAGGGAAAGATGGATGTCTCATCTCAGTTGGGGTTTGTGTGAGGGGGAGAATTCATTCTTCCTTTGCCTTTTTGTTCTGTCTGTGCCCTCAAAGGATTGGATAATATCCATCCACATTGGTGAGGGTGGCTCTCTTTCCTCAGTCTACTGAAACAAATGCTAATCTCTTCCAGGAACTCACAGATATACCCAGAAATATTGTTTTATCAGCTCTCTGAGCATCCCTTAGCCCCATCCAACTGACACATAAAACTAATCATCACAGAAAATACTAAATCATATCTACTTAAATCTGTTTATGATACCACTTGGACAGTCTTAGTTGGTAGGATAAAAAGGTTTACCTGTCAGAAGGGAGTGAAGTGGAAGTAGGAGTTCAGGAGTCCAGGCTCTACTCCTCTAGCTCAGCTAGATACACTTGTCAGAGATATTCGGCCTCTAGGCTCAGCACCTCTTGGATGTGAGGTGATGAGTGCGAGGCTGGGTGGTGTGCTGAAATTTCCCTCACAAAACATAGGTGAATTTTGGACTTGATCTTGTCCTCAACTTTGATATGTTGTGCTTGTCTATTAGGCATTTGCCTTGTCCTCAACACTCTGTGTGTGCAGGTACATTCAGGCTTTAGGACTGACTGTACAGTGAACGTTTCTCTTTTTTAGGGCATAGTTATTTCCCATGAAGTTCCTTGAACTTTCAAGAAAGTAAACCCCTAGATCTCTAACACTGGACAACTCCTATGCTGGAGGCTGGGATCCACATTCTCCACTCATCAATCTGCAGTTCTTCTTCAACCCAGACTTAATTAGATAAATAGAGGCAGTGAATTAATACAATGAATAACCATCTCATGAAATTGTAACCCCTCCTACTGAACACAATCTGGACCAGACCTGCATTGTCTAAGCCCCTTTGAACAGTAAGAATGACTTACTCTATTTTTCTTTTTGGACCACGTTAAGGTTTAGCATGTTTTGTGACCCAGGATTTTGGAGTTATAGAACAGGAACAGCGGGATGATGGGAGAAGCCCTCTATAAGTTTTCAAGGTTTGAGCAGCTTCATCTGGATGAAACCAAAACAAAGACAAATTCTGACCATAAGTGCAATGCCTTATGCACTTTAGGGAGATAGATATGTCAGCACAATAGTGAAGAAGAGATTGAACCGTTGGAGAAATTGAGATATACAGTATTTTTGAGTAAGTCAGCCATTCTCATTCTTCTTTTGGACAGCTACAGGGTCGTGCCTTCTTATGGGAATTTTAGAACTCTGAGAACTCACTCAATGGGCTGGCTTTAACCAGACGGCAGCCATTTCCTTTTCTGTTACCTTTTCATTGAGGCGGGGTTTGGTTGGATGCTGTCCCTCCAGCCCATAAGTTGTAACGCAGGTTTTTATGCATGGTTTGAACATGTAGATGATAGATAGTCCCCAAGATGCTTGATAAGATTGCCTTACGACTTTGCCCTCAGCAAACTGACTTTCACAAACTGGAGGCATCACCTTCACAAGGGCAGCTTCAGTGCCTCTTTTGAAAAAGTAATTTTCTTTTGTGAGTCACATGCTGTGTCATGGTTTATAGCAATAGGAAGAACTGAAAGCCTTTAGAACCCAGGAGGCAAAAAAGGACTCTCTGTCTAAGGAATAACAAGAACTGATTTTATTCTCTGCTGTGCGGTGATGAAAAGGCATCTCGTAAAAGCTTTTAGTTCATTTTCTTTTTCCTAAATATGCTCAGGAACGTATCTAAATGCATTTTGTGCTTTTTGAGAGGAAAAAGGAGAGCCATTTTAAAGAACTGCCTTCATTTAAAAAGATTTTATCTGACTAGCATTGGAGATCTGAGCTCCTTATGAAGTATACAAGTCAATAGGATGCTATAGGAACATAGAAAATTTAGTGTGAACTCTGCTTCGGAGAATCTGGGAGGGTTTCATACAAGGATGACATTTGAACTGGCCCTTAATAGGTGTATAGGGGTTTTCTATGTGAAGAAGGAGACAAGCCTTTCTAAACAAGGGGAGAAGCATGTGCAAAAGCACAATAGCATCCCCCAAATCTCTACACAGTTTTTTTTTGTAAGCACTCAGACTGATTTTACTCCTACACTCAGTACGCAAGAAAAGTTGCTTGGGTTCCCAGAGGAAATACAGTCTCAGGCCTGCCATGTATTATTAGCTGCGTGACTTGGGATGATCTTTGGTTCATCTTTCCATTTAAACTGAGTTAATTTCCTTCTATAAAGTGAGGATAATCACACTGCTTTATATTATTGCTGCTGCGTAGGGGCAGCAGGGGATATTGGGTGTAAAAATGCTTTGTGAATAATACAGCAGTTTACAGGTTTACTTAGCATTGATTAAAAGAACCAAAGCAATATGTTATAACTAATGATAATGACAGCAAGTGAAAGACTATAAGGGTTCAGCAAAAAGAAGGGAGATGGCTTCTGACTAGAGGTCTTGAGGAAGCCTTCATAGGAGAGTGGATGGTTGAGCTGGGTTTTGAGGAATGTTTTGGGGGTGGGCAAGGAGGCAAAGTGGGAGTGGAGTTGATCTCAAGTGGTGCATCAGAGTGTATGCAGTGCATCTGAGGAAACTGTGAGCTGTTTAGTGTTTCTGGAATTATGTGATAGGGAGGCTGGAAATTAAAGTTGGATCTTGACTACAAAATTCTCAGGTTCTGGACTGAGTAGGCTTTAAAATTTTTTTAAAGGTAGAGATGAGGAATAACTAAATTAGATGAAGATAACAGAGAATTCCATATTTCCACTTCATTCACTCATTCGTTCATTTATTCACATAACAAATATTTATTTTTCTAGGGATGTAGTGTATGTATTATGTTAAATAAAATATGTGATTTATGTCCTTTTAAGGCTCATATTTTTATTTGAGAGCTAGTTATCAAATAGCTAATTATACCCTAAAAATAATTATTCATGATGTTGGCAAATACTATAACGAGAAAATTTCGAGGTATTCTAACTGAATAATGAGAGCACTAGCCCAGCCTGGAATAGACCAAATAATCCTTTCTTATAGAGAAATGAATGAGCTGAGATTTGAAGAATGGTTGGCAATAAGCAAGGGGAATGAGAGAATGGACTGGAAAATATTTATAGCAAAGGGAACACAGCATGTGCAAAGGTCCAGTGGGAAGAAGCCTGTCACTTTTGAAGCAACTGTGACTAGAGAACAGAGGAGAATGGCAATAAAATGTGGCTAGAGACTTTCTCAGGAGGCAAATGATGCATGAATGGGAGTCCATGTTTGAGGTTTTGATCTTTATCTTAAAAGCAAAAGAAAACTATTGACAGATATTAAACAAGGGGTGGTGGTATGATAAGATTTTAATTTTTTGAAAACCACTCCAGATACACCGTGGGCAATGGATTGGAGAGGGTATAAGAAACTAGTTATAGTTCAAATGTGAGGCTAGAGTGGCTTGAACTAGGGTCAGACTGGTGGGACAAAGAGAGATAGACTAAAGAAATGTTAGTGGCTAAACCAAAAGGACTTGGTGATTGATAGGATAGGTATCGATGGAGAGGAAGAGAGAAATGTCAAGGATGAGTCAGAGTTCTGACTACTGGATGTTTGATGGTGACCCTGAAAAAGCACGAAAATGATCCCACATTTCATCTTGCATCTAAGGAGCCCAAGAATTAGAGGTGTTAAGTGAGTCATTTCAGGTTATACAGCAAATTAGTGGCGGCCAAAATTTAGATTTCTGGGTTTCTCATTGTTCATTTTCTTTTCCTCCTCCTCATCTCCATGGCAACAGTCCTCCAAATGATTTCTGAGTTTAGAGACTGGCCTCCTTTTAATCTAGTCTTCATACTGACACACTACTCTCTCTAAAACTCTGCATAAACTTCCGTTCTTCAATTAAAGAATAAAGCCAAACGTCCTTTCATGGCATGTGAACCATTTCTTCATCTGAAAAGAACCACAAGTCATTTAGTTTATTTGGAACATAGAATGTGAGTGTGGAGAGAGATGAGAAAAGGGACTGAGAAATCTGTGAGAGTGCAGATTAGAAAGGATTTTGTAAATAATTTTCATATGTTTTGATTATAATTTAAAAGAAATGGAGAATTGCTAAAGGATTTTCAAATAGCTTTTATTTTGATGAAGTTATATATGCACACGATTAAAGGGTCAATTTATTCCATAGTGCTTTTGTAAAAAAAACCCCAAAAAACCAAAAAAAACAAGCAGTCCCAGCTCTTCAAACTACCCCATTTTCTCACTTTAGGAAGTAACTCCACCTCATCCCCCTGTTTGAGAAGTAACGATTTTTAACAGTTTGGGTCGATTTTAGATATTTATCTCCAGTTTCTTAAACAGCATGCCTGTTTTGCTACTCTTTGATCTTTTATATTTTCTTTCTAGGGCCACACCTGTGGCATATGGAAGTTCATAGGCTAGGGGTTGAATTAGAGCTGCAGCTGCTGGCCTACATCACAGCTGCAGCAACACGGAATCCAAGCCACATTTGTGACCTATACTGCAGCTTGCGGCAACTCTGGATCTTTAACCCACTGAGCAAGACCAGGGATCGAACCTGCAACCTCATGGACTCTGTGTTGGGTTATTAACCTGCTGAGCCACAAAGGGAACTCCAGATTTTTTAGTTTTTGATATTTATCTATCAACTTCCCACTATAGAAGATAAGGATTCATCTCTTTTTCACTTCTCACCCCCATCCTGGCTCCATCATACGCATATGCACTTACCATCTCCCAATTTCTCAAAATACCTGTAGTTTTAGCTAGGTAAATATTCAGAGTTTACATTATTATGACTATGTCAATTCTATTCAGAGCTTAGAAATAAGATAAACTTTTCTTTTCCTGCTCAATTGATTGTTTTCTGTGTGGTTAATAAAGGCCTTGATTTTTATTCATTTAGTTTTCTAGGTATTTATAACTAATTTATCTCTCAGCTCACCTCAAGTTGAGTAAATATCCTCTCAACACATTAAAATGCTTTGGGTATTTTATTAACTATATCCTCTCAAAGAAGTTTACCTCAGAGTCTTCTATTAATTATGTCCATCTTTCTTCCTTCCTTCCTTCCTTTCTTTCTTTTCTTCTTTCTTTCTCTCTCTCTCTCTCTCTTTCTTTCTTTCTTTCTTTCTTTCTTTCTCTTTCTCTTTTCTTCCTTTCCTTTCCTTCCCTTCCCTTCCCTTCCCTTCTCTTCTCTTTTCTTTTCTTTTATTTTTCAAGGGCTGCACTCACAGCATATGGAAGTTCCAGGCTAGGGGTCAAATTTGAGCTGCAGCTGCCAGCCTACACTCCAACCACAGCAACTCGGGATCCGAGCCTTGTCTGCAACCTACACCACAGCTCACAGCAACACCAGATCCTTAACCCACTGAGCGAGGCCAGGGATCGAACCCACATCCTCATGGATACTAGTTGGGTTCGTAACCCACTGAGCCACAATGGGAACTCCCAATGGTATCTATGCTTGTTGTGAATTTTTTCCCTGGTGTTTCCTTTCTCCATCATCATGCGTATTCCCTTTGCCTCTCCCTAATGTGGGATTCCTTATTTCTGTGATTCCATAGCATGTTCTTTTATTTTTAAACTCACATCCTCCAAAAACTTCAAGGTGTATCAGCAGTGAATATTTTGAAACATTGCATATGAAATAATACCTTTACTCTCACACTTAATCGATAGCTCGGGTATAGAATTCTCAGTTGGAAATAAAGTTCCCTTTGAATATCGAAAGTATTGCTCTGTTATAGTTTCCATACACAGATCCAATACTATTCTGATTCTCTTGTATATGAAATCTCTCTTTTGTCTACACCCTTCAGGATATTCTTGTATGAAACTTGAATAGAACCTTTAAGATCTTTTCTTTATTCCTGCAGATCTGAATTTTCTTGTTGCCATATTTTGGTATAGGTCTATTTTGTCCATTGTTGTGGGCACAAAACTGCTTTTCCAGAAAATTTATCGATCTACTTCTGAGATAGTCTTTATTTTTATTTTCTTTGTTCTCTCCTTCTAGAAGTCTTAGTATTTGGATGCCCAAAAATGGAACCAATGTCTCAATTTCATATTTTTGAAAAAGCTGCTTTCTAGGATAGTTCTTCAACATTGTGTCCCAGCCCACTATTAATTTTTTTCATTCCTGTTATCTTATTTTGAAATTTCCAATCGTTATGTCCTCTGAATATTCACTTTTAGTTTTAACAAACTTTTTGCTTCATGAATGGAATGTGTTCTCTTATCTCTCCCAAATTTCTCAATAGTCTGATTCCTTATTAAGTTGTTAATTTCTGTTTTGGCCTTTGTCATTCATTTTTAAGTGATTATTGTTGACCATTCAAATTTAAGAATGGGATATAAAAAACTGATTATGAGCTTTGTGTGCATAGGTAGGGCTTTTTTTGTTTGTTTTTTCAACTGTGGGTGCATTCTTTGTAAACAAGGAGCTTTACCATAGAGAAATCTGGCTGAACAGTTTCTCTGGGGCGCCCTTGATGTTGATATCTTTAGGGCTTTTCCTTAGAATGTTCAGATTCTTCAGGAAAGTATCTACCCATTCATTGCCTGAAAGGTATTGCAATTTGTATTCCCTGGGAAGCAGAGATTAAGATGCCAAAAGTTTATTAGAGGATACCTTGGGATCAAAACTTATGGAAGTAAAGAGAAAAAAGCAGCACTGGACAGAGAGAATTTGGGCTATGATGCATTGTCAGTGAAGGCCTCAGCTGACCCTATGGGAGCACTGAAACTTGGATGACCCTTCTAAATTGTCTGCATTGGCATGAGAACAGCTGGTCTGTATACCCTAATGATGGGCAGTCATTGGGTGTGGTTGCCCTTGACAGGGGCCATGGCCTTGGTGATTCTTCAGCTGAGACATTTCTTGAATAGGGCTGACAGCTGAGTTGTCAGCCATCAGAACTTCTGGCCCTTGAGGGAAATTCTTTAGTCCTTGAAATGATTAATCTTATGTGTCAACTTGACTGGGCTAACGGATGCCTAAATAGCTGGTAAAACATTATTTCTGGGTATTTCCGTGGGATTGTTTCTGGAAGAGATTAACATTTGAATTGCTGGATTGAATAAAGAAGACTGCCCTCACTAATGGGACCTGGGGCACCATTTAATCTATTGAGGGTCCGAAGAGAACAAGAAGTTGAAGGAAGGGAGAATTTGTATTTCTTGCTTGAGCTCCGGCCCTTGGATATCAGTACTCCTGGTTCTTGGGCCCTTGGACTTGGACTGAATTATACTACAGCTTTCCTGGTCCTCCAATTGGCAGATGGTAGGTCATGGACTTCCTGGACTCCATAATAGTGTGAGTCAATTCCTATATTGGCTTTGTTTATCTGGAGAACCTTAAACATTACAGTCCTGAAGAGGCATCCCGGTGGCATACCACATTGACCAATACAACGGTGTAAGTCTGGCTTCTAGCATTCTGCACATGAAGTGGCGGGAACAGGCCAGGCAGTCTCAACTTACATAACATTTAGTATGTGTATGGAATTCACAGGAGAAGAAAAAAATTTTAGGAATTATTGAATGAAAATGCAAATTTTTTTTCAATTTCATGTATTTATTTTCTTTAAATGATTTTTAGTTTTTTGGTTATAGTTGGTTTACAGTGTTCTGTCAATTTCTACTGTATAGCAGAGTGACCCAGTCACACGCACACACACACACATGTATATACACATTCTTTTAAAATGCAAATATTTTATTCATCCAAAATATGTGCAGTAAATAAGAGAGTTCTAGCTCGCAACTTGAAACCCACCCACTATTACTGATTTCCTCTTCTCCATCTACTAAGTTTTAGTCTCTTTATATTACCGTAGTTTATTGGCTATGTATCTATTTTTGCACCCTTTCCACTTAGCAGGTTATTCGCTACATAGTAGTTACCCAATAAATGTTTATTTTGTTAAATAGGAATTGTCTACTATAGTTATACATGTATACCTGATCTGTGTATTCTTTTGAAATGGCTGCTGTTCCTTCATCCTCCATCCAAACAACTGGATGAAGATAATCAATAGGAGAGAGGGAGTGTGATGAAGTCTTTATTAGTGAGCTCCCAGAGCTTCAGCTCAGCTGAAGGTTTTCCCTTCTCCTGGGCTTGCCCCCGGGGGAGGGGGAGGTGCTTGCTCTCACCTTGGTGGCCTTTTGTGACCCCTTGCTGGACAGATCTGTTTCCGTTCTTGGCTGGGGCTTCCATTGCTGCTCCTGAATGGCTTCAGTGGTAGCTGAGATGATGTTGCTCCTGTGGTCCCTGAGGCCTGGGCTGTTCCTCCACTTCGCCAGTTGCTAACCTATCATCATTCTTCCTGGGTCTGAGTGATCCTTCCTGCTTCCTTGTTCTCATAATTACTTTTCCAGAGACCAGGAAATAGCCCTTTTAGTACTAGCCCTTTCTTTAGACTTTGCGCTCTGGTTCCCACAATGCCTCTACTGTTTCACTTTTATTTGATTACGCTTTTATTGTTTCTGTATTTTTTCAGAGAGTTTCACACATCAGTGTTATGGTCTGAATGTTGTGTTCCCCCTAAGTTCAGATGTGCCCACCTGAGTTAATGTGATGGTATTAAGAGGTGAGGCCTTTGGGAGGTGCTTAGGACGTGAGGGCTCCACATGGTTTCATGAAGGGGATTAGTGCCCTAATATAAGAGGCCCTAGAGGTTACAATGAGAAGACAGCTGTCTGTGAGCCAGGAGGTAGGCTCGCACCAGATACGGAATCTGTCAGTGTCTTGATCTTGAACTTCTAAGCCTCCTCCTAACCGTGAGAAATAAATTTCTGTCATTTATAAGCCACCAGTCTATGGCATTTTTATCATAGCAGCCTAAGACAAACTAAGACCATTAGAAACTAGAGACACGTTCTCCGAGGACTGATGATAAGACAATGTTAGTGATGCTACGTGGCCTCTTGCTCTTACTCTTAACTAATATCCCTGACTCTGACCACTTTTAACTATTTCTTGTTTCAGGAAAAATCTGTTGTCTGAGAGTCTTTCTGAGAGGTAGAGGAGGCTTTTCTTCCCTATATTGGTTATGAATTTCAACTTCAAGACTGTGGTAAAATGTATATCAGTCTGCAGCAAGCAGAGCCTTGAGCTGACCCCCTACCCTTCCCCACCAACTTCGCACTACCGTGATGGATATCTACATTAGGCTGCCTCAGGAATTCTCCACACACACCTGTATGAAACTTGCATTCAGAAATATATACATAAGAGTGTGTAGCAGAGTGCCTGATATGTGATAGCGATTTGATAACTATTAGGGAAAGTGGTCAACGGTTTTTAAGTATCTACCATGGATACTTGAGTACCACACAATAAAAATATTGCAAGGCATTGTGCTATGCGATTTTTAACCTTTATCTTTTTCAGTCCTTAGAACAGCTTAAAATACATGTGTTAATTAGGCACATCTTACTAATGAAGCCACAAGTTTCAGAAAATTTAATTAAACTCCTCAATGTCATATAACTAGCAAGTGAAAGAACTAGAATCCAGTCTTTGGGTTCTCTGTTTCTAAAGTTCATGCTGTTGCCATAGTGCCATGTTTTCTCCTGCTTGAACCTGAGTGTGAATTTGAATATCTATATCCAAAGAATAAGACTATTTCTTACCTATGCATACACATAGCTTCTGACATATCATGTATAAAATACTATGCTATAATTTTTATACCTCACCCTTCTGTGCTAGAGGTCAGGCCAAAGGGATTTTGAATGGAAACTTCCATCTCAGACAATCATTTCAAAAACCAAAAATTAAGTCATATATGTATGACTGGGTCACTTTGATATACAACAGAAATTGACCGAACATTGTAAATCAACTATACTAGAAAATCAACTATAATACAAAAAACAAGAAGGGTTCCCATTGTGGCTTAGTGGCTTAAGAACCTGACTAGTATCCATGATCGATCCCTGGCCTTGCTCAGTGGGTTAAGGATCTGATGTTGCTGCAAGCTGTGGCATAAGTTGCAGATGTGGCTCAAATCTGGCATTGCTGTGACTGTGATGTAGGCCAGCAGCTGCAGCTCCAGTTTTATCCCTAGCCTGAGAACTTCCAAATGCTGCAGGTGTGGCCCTAAAAAGAGAAAAAGAAAAAGAACACGCTTGCCAGAGTTCCCTGATTGCCTGGTGGTTAAGGATTCAGCATTGTCATGCTGCGGCTCTGGCTGGATCCCTGGTCCAGGAACTTTGCATGCTGCCGGCACAGCCAAAAAAAAAAAAAAAAAAAAAAGGAGCATATGATGTAAAGAAAGATTAAGAGATTAAGTTATAGAGTAGGTCTTTGGGGGGTATGTTCTTTGGGAAGAAAAACAGAGCATAGATTATTTAAACCCACATCTGTTTTATTGAGAAAGTATCAGAGAAAAATGCACTGAATGCATGTTAATGGCTCAGTACTTGTGTGTGGAATGCAAATTAATTGCTAAAACCATCTGGTAATCATTTGAATCTGGCAATAAAAGTGATGAGTGAAGCATTTATCATTAATCTGAAGGCACATTTTTCTAATGGATCTTTTATTCAAGTTTTATGTCTGCTATGAACTTAAGATTTTTTTTTTTCTAGACACAGTGCTTACAACTTCTATTTGTAATTTGCATGGTTCCAATGACATAGGGGTGGCGCTAGAAATAATATTGTAGTTGACCTTTATTGATCAATAAAGAATTCACCTCTTGACCGCCCAAAATAATGCAAACTGACTAAATTAAAAGAAAACCACTGAACACCCTTCAATTTTAAGAAGGTATCTCCTACTGGTTTCAGAATACTTATAGAAATATATGTGTGTGTGTGTGTGTGTGTGTGTGTGTGTGTGTGTGTGGCTTAAGGACACAGGTTTAAATTTCTGTTGTGTTTTATTGTAGAGATCTTTATTTAACCCTCACAATGGTATGATTTTCAGGAAGACAATAAAAGAAATTAGCATCTTTGGTTTCAGGTTTCATAGCCTTTAGGAAGGATGTCACTCTAAACTGGGGCAAGAGGAGTCCCTCTACAGAGCCCTGTGCATTATTGGGCCCTGCAGATGAAGAATACACCAAAATAAAACTTACTTAAAGGCACTGGATAGCTGTGTAGAATCGGGTGCTTGGCCCTGGCACATGGTGAGCCATTATCTCAGACATCAGCTCCTGTGATTACCAGCATTCAGGCGTCAGGGCAATACTTCTTCATATCTCTTGCACTGTGTTCTCAAAATAAGAGACAACTGTATCTGAATACTTGAAGTTTTGTGGGTTTGCTTCAATTCATGTCAGCGATGGTGTCTTCTTTTCAATGCAGGAGGATTTGAGTAGAAGGAACTTTAGCTAAAGGGAAAAGGCAAATTAACTTTATTGTCAAATCTCTCCTCTTTAGGTAACATATGCAATAGATTTTTGCCTAGCAATCCGTTACTATCCTAGTATTGCTCAGGATCCAGTAGGAGATGCTTATTTTTGTGCTTTAAAATGTGGCTCAAGAAGTCATGAATCAGTATGATATTCCCAAGAGCTGTACATAAATGTTAAGCAATATTTGGAGGATTAATCAAAACTGTTTAAGTGAAAGTAGAAATTTAATTTTTTGAAGCTATGATCCATAATATTTTAAAATAAAATATTTAACTATTTGCAATTCTAGTATTCAATGTCTATGTATTTGTCAGTATAAACAATGTCTCACCATTCACTTGCTTATGTCTAGACGTGTGTCTGTACAGATTGGCAGGTGAATTTTTGGATGTCTTTGGAAGTCAATTTTGGGACTCGAAGTTAAAATTGATTAGCGAAAAATATGAGTAAAAAAGATTTCAGGATACTGTAATCTTATCTAAGGAGTTAGCTAGATGGATAAATAATAATCAGTGTGAGGAGTTCCCATTATAGGTCAGTGGTAATAAACCTGACTAGTGTCCATGAGGACGCAGGTTCCATCCCTGGTCTCACTCAGTGGGTTGGGGATCTGGCATTGCTGTAGAGCTGTGGTTTAGGTTGCAGACACGGCTCAGATTACATGTTGCTGAGGCTGTGGTTGCTGCTGTAACAAATTATTGCAACATAGCACTGGAAAACAATACAAATTTATCATCTCAGTTTCTGTAGGTCAAAAGTCCAAGCACAACGGGACTCAGCTGCTTCTTTGCTTAGAGTCCCCAAAGCCAAAACCTAGGTGTTGTCAGGGCTTTACTTCTTTGTAGAAGCTCTGGGGATGAATCTGCTTCCCAGTTCATTCAGATTGTTGGTAGAGTGTGCACTGGTGGTATAGTGGTGAGCATGGCTTCCTTCCAGATTTTTGTTAGAGTCAGTTCCATGCAGTTGTAGAACTGAGGTTCCCTTTTCCTTACTGGTTGTTGGCCAACTTTTCTAGAGGCTGTGAGTATTCCTTGCTTGTGGTCTCTTTCCTCCATATTCAAAGCTGGCAATGGCAAATCAAGTATCTCTTCACACTCGGAATCTCTTTGACCTCCTCTTTGGCTTCATCTCTCCTACCCTCTTTTTTTTTTTTCATATTTTATTGAAGTATAGTTGATATACAAGGTTGTGATAATTTCTGCTGTACAACAAAGTGGTTCAGTTAAACATGTATACACATCCATTCTTTCCCCACATAGATAGATTATCACAAAGTATTGGGTAGAGTACTCTATACTATATAGCAGGTCTCTCCTACCTTCTTCTTGTAAACATCTAATTCTTCTGCTTTTAAGGGCTTACGTGATTACATTGAACCTAGAAAGTCAGGATAATGTCCCCTCTCCTCTCTCTTTCTCTCTCTCTCTTTGGCTGTCGCCATAGCATATGGAAGTTCCCAGGCAAGGGACTGAACCTGTGCCATAGCAGCAATCTGAACTGCTGCAATGATGACACCAGATCCTTAACCTGCTGCACCACAAGGGAACTCCAATATCCATTCCTTAAAGTCAGCTGATTAGTAAGCTTAATTCTACCTGCAAGATCCCTTCACAGCAGTCCCCAGATTAGTGTTCGACTGAATAACCATGGAATAGAAATCCTGGGGGTGGGGGATCACCTTTAGAATTCTGTTTACCACAAAGTGCTTTGTGATAACAATGAGTTTTTAATGTTTATACAGAACTTTTACCGTTTATGATGCGTGCTCACCTTTATTAATCTGTCTCACAACAGTCCTATTAGGAGGTGTACATCCATTTTACAAGTAAGGAATCTAAGCATGAGTCTCCCTGCTCCACAATAGGTATCTAGCTGCTACTTCCCCATTTTGTTTTGTTAATCAATCTTAGTGCCATAATTGCCTTTTATTTGACTTAGAGAAAGAATCTGGCCCTTAGGTTTGATCCTTGGCAATCCTCACATCATGGTTCAGCCTTATCTTCTTCCAGTTTCTAATTGCTTTGCAATATTTCTCAGTAAGATCCAGCTTGGAATGGCACTTGAAAAATTTTGAAAAATACTTTTCGAAATTATATTTAATTAATTTTTTAAACCAGCCTAGCTGGTGTCCCAGACATCCTCAGAGTATCATTGGACATCTTGATCCTGTATATTGTCCATTTCATTCCCTAGCCTATGCTTTTGGAAAGGCTGTGTGGTAGAATGGAGAGAACGTGGGTCTTATAGTAAGACTTGAGCATCATCGGAGCATATGATCTTAGGTGATCTATATGACCTCTTTGAGTCTGAATTTTCTCAGTCATGAAAATGGGAATAATTATACTTGTTTTTCAGAGTTGCTTAAGGATTAGGTTAATAATATACGGATGGACACCCCTGGCACACTGTCTGACATAGGTTAACTGCCTGGAAAAATTATAGCTGCTACTGTTATAATTAACAGTTTGTAGCCTTGCTTTCTCTTTACATTGTGAGTGCTTGGACATTTAACTCATTTTTGTGTCTTTGCTTTGCTTCCTAGAACAAGGCAAGTTCTTAATAAATTCTCGAGTTCAATTTAAAATAAACTTAAGATGGGAATTTCTCAACAATTTCCACATTATTTTATGAGGAAAGTGCTTGGTTAAAGATGAATGGGATTGATGGCTACTGCTCCTTAGCTATTAATTGAAAAATAGAACTAGGAGTACATTATTTCTTCTTCTCTTCGTTAACTTTTTTGTTTTTACTTGTCCAGGTTCATTCTCATTGACTCTGAATTGCTCCCAGGTGTATGGTTGCATTAACTTTGCTCTGACACCTACTATTGGCAGGGTGGCCATATTTTTTGTGTGTGCATTGTAATGTCTGCAGTCCTTATCATGGTCCTGAGATTTAGCTCTCTGGGTAGCTTATTGCTGCCATAGATAACTCCTGTTTGCCTTTCATGGTCCCTTTAGGGCCTCCCCAGCAAGTTATTCTTCAAGAGCTTCTGGGCTGCCATGGATTAATTATCAGGGAGCTTTTCTCTAAATGAAGTTCCCCGACATACCCAGATGCTACAGATCCCTGAATGATTTGTTTCTTTAGCTTTTTTTTCCCCAAGAAAATATTGGACAGAGAAGACATTTTTTTGTCATCTAGTGTCTTCTATCAGACATTTCCTGGGACAGAGCAGAGATGGGATGTTAATATATGGGCTGAAATACTAAATTTGAACTTAATGCACTAGTTCAGAATGTGGTCAACTTTCGCTGGGATCATGGCAAAGGCCTTCCACCTGTACTCATTCTTGGCCCTTTCTAAGGCATCCTTCATGTAGCATTTGGAGCGATGCTTTTGAATGCAAATCTCACTTTGTAACTCCCTGACCCACAACACTTTTTAACTTCTAAGTTGTTGACTTGTTGCTATTTCCCAGTGAGTGTGTTGGCATTTTAACAGGATGAATCTAACATTTTAAAACTCTTTAGCATGCATTTATCATTCCTCCCAATTGAAGATTGTCTGTGCGTTTAATTATTGATTCTCACTGTTCATTAGAGTAGATCATAATAACACAGAACTTTATATTTATTTTGAGAAGTGAATTAGGTATGTACTTGGACTTCTTTTAGGATTGTAAAGAGCCAGAAAGACCTGGTTTTCAATCACAGTTCCATCAACTCTGATAGACTCATGCCTTTGGCAGTCTTCTTTTCTTTTCTGAACCTTAGTTTCCATATCCATAAAACAGGAATAATAGTACCAGCCTCTCTCCTATGAGTATTAAATATATTGATCAATGTGGAATACTTAGCATGGTGTCTAGAATAGAGTAAGCTCACCACGAAATGTAGTAAGCTTGCTATTATTATGGGAGGAGTGCCAGGGAAAGTCCTCCTAATCAAAAATTTCTTCCTCACTACTTTGTGTATTCCAACTTTTAAATTATTCCTTTGTGGTCCAATATGAAAGACTCTGGTTAATGTAATTGTTCTGTGAGAAGCAATTGTGGAGCAGCAAAGGGAGTGTGGTCTCTGGCTCCCACAGACAGAAGATTATATTCCTGGCCCGTACCTTACTGGCTGGATGACCATAGGCAGGTTAGTTTACCTCTCTGAAGTAGTAAGTTCCAAAGACATATAGAAATGCAACCAAAAATAAGATAGACCACCAGTAAGGATGCTATTTAACCAACAAATGTTTAGTGAACACCCACTATTTGTTACAGTCCGGAGATGGAAAGATAAAAGGCAAATCCTTGTCCTCAAGGAGCTTACAGTCTAAGCTTTCTGAACTGAGATGGCATTGGAGCTTCCAGATGCTAGAAATAGATCAGCCAACATAGGTACCTCCCTTCTAGGGGTGAACAGCGCTAACTAACATTTGTTGTGGATTAATCACGAAGGCACTTGTTCAGGAATAGCTGTGGATCCTAAGTAGTAACAAGGACTGGTAGCATCATTACCAGTGTAATGTTGCTATAGTCAAAAAAGGAACTGTGAAAAAAACAGTGACTCCCGCTACATGTGGTAACCTACTGAACCTCAGAAATTGTATTTACTGTTATGCTTTGAATACAGGAAGAACAAACTCAAATTGTTTCCTGAAGGAGACCAAACCCTCAGTCCAGGGCAGGTCAGAAAATAGACACAGAGTAATGTGAAGTATTTAATAACTGAAAATGCAATAAGTTGCTATGAGAACAAAGAGACTATCCTGTGCATCTTAGCTTGGAATGGAATGGAAAGATCTCACATGATGGTAATGAGTGGAACGAGTCTTGAAGGGGCTCAGCAGATAAATTCAGATACCTGGCCAGCCCTCAGCTTGGCTCTTGATTATGACCTGACCTACTGAGAGCAAATCCAGGGTCTTCACAGCTAGGACTGTCTTGTTAGTATCCAAGGATCCAGTACCTTTGGGTAAACTAGAGTGTGAAGAAAAGATTTTCCTTAGTATTTGCTGAATTTATACTTTTGCACAAATCTAAATATAGCATTGATTTGTCAAGACCTCCTCCCTTTTTCAGTTGTGAAGAGGCAGTCTTCAGACAACTCGTGGTCTTTCAGTCTAGGGCATCTTGAATCCTTTCTGTTCTACCCAGGTCTTTTTGCTGTTGTGACAACCCAGTAATCTCAGTCCCTGCTCCAACCAAAGGGGTTAATGTCCCTCAAGCTGCCACTATCCAACCTCTCAAGACAGCATGGGAGGACTGGGCCTATCTCCTTCCCAGGCCATCTTGCCAAATCCACCTATGTTCTCCATCCTAAGCACCCAGGACTCTAAGGCACATATGCAAGGGTGCAAGGTTCTGTAATAGGGGCGGGGCAGGCATGTAGCTGTTAGTGCTGGTGGCTGTTAGTGCACACTCTTACTGTGACGTCCTTAGCATAAGACCGTTAGTGCGGCACAGGTAGAGATCCTACTCCACCAAGAGTGAGTCTTGTCCCGATCCTCATAGCAGAAAGTACGATAATTAGCCAGTTGTGACCTTTTCTCCAGGGCAAGGCTCTCCAGGCCCTCTGGCCTTGGGCTGGCAGGTGAGCTAGGGACCTGGGGACAGGCCGAGGGCTGTGTCCTGAAGAACTCCAGAGTTCTCACCACTGTTGCCCAGGGTCTGGCCATGCCCCACCTGCATGACTTACTGTCAGAGTCAGTCTTCCTGGGTCATAGTCTGTGAGACCCCTTGTTTGTGTGGCCTGGGGAGCCTGAGGGCTGGCTGGGTCCTGGGCACCTTGCTTCCTCAGGTGATGACAGCTGGGCAGGGTATGGAGCCCTGGCCCTGAGGGTGCTATCAGCTGAGATCTGCCTCTTCAGCCAGGTCTGGGCACTGGATGGAGGACCCACACTGGGTGCTAGACCAGCGCTCCCAGGCAAGGTAACTGGCCAGCACCACTTTTCTCTTAGCCAGAGCCTAGACTTCATAGGACAAAAGGCCATCCTTGGGACCTTGAACAAGTGAAATGAGGGCTAATAGTGGCTGCTTTGCTTATGAGATTTGTTAAGTGTCCAGAACAGAGAATAACATTTGTTTTTTTGGAGGTTTACAGGAATATCATGACCTGACCTATGTGGACAGCTGCAAGAACAAAGATAAAACAAGTCTGCAAGAACTAACCATGTCACTCCCACACCTTCCCTATAAAAGGGTTTTGCTAAAAGCCTGCAAGGAATTTGGGCTTTCTAAGGCTTGTGCCATCTGTCTCCTTTCAATAAACCTTTCGCTGGTCCGAACTCAGACATCCTGGCATTGTTTGGCCTCACTGTACTTCAGGCACACAGACTTAACAGTTCCTTAGTAAAGAATCAAGCAGATATCGGAAATGCATCACTGTGATGGGAGGGTAGAGCCTGAAATTCCAGATTACAGAGACCTCTCTAATACTGGGTGTGGGTCTTGGTAAGCATGTCGCCATGGAGTCCTCCTGAACTGATTTTCCTCTTAGGCACCTTTTCTTATGCTGCTAACCATTCTGTTCAAGTTTCTCAGGCATGTGACCCCACCCTCCTCACTCAGAACACTCCACTTATCCCACGCAAAGGGATGGATCCTACTCCTTAGATCTTACAAATCTGTATTTGCTTTTAGCTTGCAAATCTGAGCACCACTACAGACCATAGCTGGATGCATATTGATGCTTGTGATCCAAAAGGGCTCTAGAAAGGAGGTGAGATCTGGTCTCCTGAATTAGGGTAATACAGGTCCTCCCTAGTCTTTCAACCACTGAGAATCTTTTTGTTTCTATGTTTCAGGTGTACATTGTGATGCTTTATTATATAATTGTGAAATGATTACCATGATCAAGATAATTAATATATCTTTCATCTCATATAGTTTGTTTGTGTGTGTGTGTTGAAAATACTTACCTGCTTGCTTAGAAAACTTCAAGTATACAATACATTGTTATTAACTTTAGCTACTGTGTTGTACATTAGCTCTCTGGAACTTACTTAGAACTGACAGTATGACCCATTGGCCAACATCTCCGTATTTCCCCCACTCCCTAACCTGATATCCACCCTTCTACTCTCTGTTTCTGAATTCAACTGTTTTTTTTTTAGATTCCTCATATAAGTGATATCACCAATTTTTTTTTCTGTGTCTAGCTTATTTCACTTAGCATAATGTCCTCCGCATTCAACCATGTTGTCACAAATGGTAGGATTTTATTCTTTATTAGGCTAATATTCTATGTATATATATATGACTTTTAAACCCATTCATTCACTAATAGATACTTAGGTTGATTCCATATCTCAGATTTTTTGAGTAATGTTGCAGTGAAATAGGAATGCAGATATCGCTTTGAGGTACCAATTTCATTTCTTTTGGATATATAACCAGAAGTGGGACTGCTGGATTCCACTGCCATATGGTAGACCACTGAGAATCTTGACTTGAATGATTTTCCTTATAACATCACCTATAAGGAAGCAGGCCTTGTAAGTATAAACCTTATTTTCCCCCAGAGTTTATGCAGTACAATTCCTTAATAAAGAAATGACATTTTTCCTTTCAGCAGGGTTTTGTCCTTGATCTTAGGAAATATGAACTCTCTAGTTACTGAGCTGAGAATCTCTTGACTTTTCTTGACCCTTCATTCTATTAATGGGTATCCTCTTCACTACCCGAGGGAGAAGGGGAATTGTGACAGCTTGGATTGGCTGGATCTGATTAAATTTTTGATTCTAAGTCTGCTTATTTATTTATTTTTAAATCTCAGTGAATTTTATTACATTTATAGTTGTACAACGATCATTACAACCCAATTTTATAGCGTTGCCATCTCTAATACCCAACCCATCTCCCACCCCCATACATTTTTCAAAGTCCGTAAGTCAGTATCTGTTCCTCAAAGAAGTTCATTGTATCCTTTCTTTATTTTTTTTATTTTTTTGTCTTGTTTTTCTTTTTTTTTTCTCTCAATGGATTTTGTTTCAATTATAGGTGTTCATAAATCATCACAAGTCAATTTTACAGATTTTGTATCCCAAACCCCCAGTGCATCCCCCCACCCCCCAGATTGTCTTATTTGAAAAACCAAGGTTTTCCAAAGTCTGTGAGTCATTGTCTGTTCTGTAAGAAGGTTCATTGTGTCTTTTTAGTTTCCACATGTAAGCGGTATCATTGGGTGTTGCTGTCTAATTGTCT
>PVHT020000037.1:101751-130888 GCA_004024745.2 Catagonus wagneri
TCTTTATCCACTCTTCTGTAGATGGACATTTAGGTTGTTTCCACGTCTTGGCTGTTGTATAGAGTGCTGCAATGAACACTGAAGTACATGTGTCTTTTCGAGTAATGATTTTCTCTGTATAGATGCCCAGGAGTGGGATTGCTGGATCAAATGTTAATTCTATTTTTAGTTTTCTGAGGAATCTCTATACTGTTTTCTGCAGTGGTTGCACCAATTTACATTCCCACCAGCAGTGTAATAGGGTTCGCTTTTCTCCACACCCTCTCCAGCACTTATTGTTTGTAGACTTTTTGATTTTGGCCATTCTGGTCGGTGTAAAGTGATACCTTATAGTGGCTTTGATTTGCGTTTCTCTAATAACGAGTGATGTTGAACATCTTTTTATGTGGTTTTTTGGCCATCTGTGTATCTTCTTAGGAGAATTGTCTGTTTAGATCTGCCCATTTTTTGATGGGGTTGTTTGTTTTTCTTGGTGTTGAGTTGCAGAAGGTGTATATAAATTTTGGAGATTAATCCCTTGTCATTCGGTTCATTTGCAAATATTTTCTCCCATTCTCTGGGTTGTCTTTTCATTTTGTTTAGAGTTTCCTTTGCTGTGCAGAAACTTTTAGGTTTACTTAGGTCCCATTTATTTATTTTTGTTTTTATTGTCATTACTCTAAGACGTGGAACTGAGAAGATATTGCTGTGGTTTATGTCAGAGAGTGTTTGGCTTATGTTTTCCTCTAAGAGTTTTATAGTATTTGGTCTTATATTTAGGTCTTTAATCCATTTTGAGTTTATTTTTGTGTATGGTGTCAGTAAGTGTTCTAATTTTATTCTTTTACTTGTAGCTGTCCAGTTTTCCCAGCACCACTTATTGAATGGGCTGTTTTTTCTCCATTGTATGTTCTTGCCTCCTTTATCATAGATTAGTTGACTGTAGGTGCATTGGTTTAGTTCTGGGCTTTCTATCCTGTTCCACTGATTGATGACTGTAGCTTTGTAGTATAGTCTGAAGTCAGGAAGCCTTATTTCTCCATCTCCATTTTTCTTTCTCAGAGTGGCTTTGGCTATTCTGGGTCTTTTTTACCTCCAAAACTTTAAAATATTTTGTTCTAGTTCTGTGAAGAATGTCATTGGTAATTTGATAGGGATTGCATTGAATCTATAGATTGCCTTGGGTAGTATAGTTATTTTGACAATATTCATTCTTCCAATCCAAGAGAATGGTATGTCTTTCCATCTGTTTGTGTCATCTTTGATTTATTTCATCAGCGTCTTATAGTTTTCAGAGTATAGGTCTTTTGTCTCTTTGGGTAGGTTTATTTCAAGTATTTTATTCTTTTTGATGTGATGGTAAATGGGATTGTTTCCCTAATTAATCTTTCTGATCTTTCATTGTTAGCATATATAAATGCTGTAATAATTTTGTATCATGCACCTTTACCAAATTCATTGATGAGTTCTAACAGTTTTCTGGTAGTATCTTTAGGATTTTCTAGGTATAGCATCATGTTCTGCAAACAGTGATAGTTTTACTTCTTCCTTTCCAATTTGGATTCATTTTATTTCTTTTTCTTCTCTGATTGCCAAGGCTAGGACTTCCAAAACTATGTTGAATAGTAGTGGTGAGAGTGGACATCCTTGTCTTGTTCCTGATCTCACCGGTAATTCTTTCAGCTTTTCACCATTGAGAATGGTGTTAGCTGTGGGTTTGTCATATATGGGTTTTATTAAGTTGTGGTAGGTTCCCTCTATGCCCACTTTCTGGAGGGTTTTTTTTTTTTTTATCAGAAATGGGTGTTGGATGTTGTCAAAGGCTTTTCTGCATCTATTGAGAGGATCATATGGTTTTTATTCTTCAGTTTGTTAATATGGTGTATTACACTGATTGTTTGGCAGAAATTGAAGAATCCTTGCATCCCTGGGATAAAGCCCACTTGATCATGTTATATAATCCTTTTAATGTGTTGTTGGATTTGGTTTGCTAGTATTTTGTGGAGGATTTTTGCATTTATATTCATCAGTAATATTGCCCTGTAGTTTTCTTTTTTTGTGTGGTATCTTTGTCTGGTTTTGGTATCAGGTGGCTTCATGGAATGAGTTTGGGAGTGTCCCTTCCTCTGCAATTTTTTGGAATACTTTCAGAAGGATAGGTGTTAGTTCTTCTCTAATGTTCGAGAAAATTTGCCTGTGAAGCCATCTGGTCCTGGACTTTTGTTTCTTGGAAGTGTTTTTTTTTTTTTTTAGGACTGCACCTGTGACACACACAAGTTCTCAGGCTAGGGGTCAAATCAGAGCTGTAGCTGCTGGCCTACCCCACAGCCACAGCAACCCCAGATCCGAGCCACATCTGCAACCTATACCACACCTCATGGCATCCCCAGTCCACTGAGCAAGCCAGGGATTGAACCTGAATCCTCATGAATACTAGTCAGATTTGCTTCTGCTGAGCCACGACGGGAGCTCCCTGAAATTTTTAAATCACAGTCTCAATTTCAGTACTTGTGATTGGTCTCTTCATCTTTTCTATTTTGTCTTGGTTTAGTCTTAGAAGATTGTAATTTTCTAGGAATTTGTCCATTTCTTCTATGGTTGTCCATTTTATTGGCATATAGTTGTGTATAGTAGTCTCTTATGGTCCTTGGTATTTCTGTGATGTCTGTTGTAATTGTTCCCTTTTCATTTCTAATTTTATTGATTTTGAGTCCTCTCTCTTTTTGTCTTGGTGAGTCTGGCTAAAGGTTTATCAATTTTGTTGATCTTTTCAAAGAATCAGCTCTTAGTTTCATTGATCTTTTCTATGGTTTTCTTGGTTTTTATTTCATTTATTTCTGTTCTAATCTTTATCATTTCGTTCCTTCTGCTAACCATAGGTCTTGTCTGTTCTTCTCTCTCTAGCTGCTGTAGATGTAAAGTTAGGTTGTTTATGTGAACTTTTTCTTTTTTCTTGAGGTAGTCTTGTATTGCTATAATCTTCCTTCTGAGAACTACTTTTGCTGCATCCCATGGATTTTGGAGTGTTGTGCTTCAAGGTATTTTTAAATTTCCTCTTTGATTTCTTCAGTGATCCATTGGTTGTTTAGTACATGTTTAGGGTTCATGTGTTTGTATTTTTTGCAGTTTTTTTTCTTGTTGTTGATTTCCAGTTGTATAGTGTTATGGTCAGAAAAGGTGCTTGACGTGATTTCAGTTTTCTTAAAGTTACTGAGGCTAGGTTTGTGGCCCAGAATGTGATCAACCCTAGAGAATGTTCCATGTGCACTTGAGAAGAATGTGTATTCTGCTGCTTTTGCATGTTCTATAACTATCTATTAAGAACATCTGGTGTATTGCATCATTTAGGGCCTGTGTTTCCTTACTGAGTTTCTGTCTGAATGATCCGTCCATTTCTGTAAGTGGTGTGTTAAATCCCCCTGCCATTATTGTGTTATTGTCAATTTCTCCTTTTAAGGTTGTTAGCAGTTGCCTTGTATACTGAGGTGATCCTATGTTGGGTGCTTATATTTTTACAATTGTTATATCTTCTTGGATTGATCCTTTTATCATTATGTAAGGTTCTTCATCTCTTATTCTTTGTATTAAGGTCTATTTTGTCTGATACGAGTATTGCTACTCCAGCTTTCTTTTGATTCCTGTTTGCATGGACTATTTTCTTCCATCCTCTCGCTTTCAATTTGTATGTGCCCTGCCCTAGAACTGAAGTGGGTCTCTTGAAGACAGCATATTATGGGTCTGAATTATTGATATGTATGTTCTTATTGCCATTTCATTAACTGTTTTGGATTTGTTTTTGCTGGTCTTTTTTCTTCCCTTCTCTTGTGATTTAGTGACTATTTTTAGTATTGTGTTTGGATTTTTTTTTATTCGTATGTGTAGCTATTGTAGATTTATGGTTTGAAGTTACCCTGAAGTTGTAATATAGGAATCTATATATATGCAAGATTGTTTTAAGTTATTGGTCTCTTAAATGCAAGTACATCTCCAGTGTCCTGCATTTGTACCTTCCTCTTCCCATGATTTCTGATCTTGGTAGCATAGTCGTGTGTGGATGATTTCCTACCTTTATTATATGTATGCCTTTACTGGTGAGACTTGTCATTTATAGTATTTTTGTTTCTAGTTGTGGCCTTTTCTCTCCCACCTAGAGAAGTTCCTTTAGTGTTGTTGTAAAGCTGGTTTAGTGTTACTGAATTATCTTAGCTTTTGCTTATCTGTAAAGCTTTTGATTTCTCCTTCAAATATGTATGATAGCCTTGCTGGGTAGATTATTCTTGGCTGGAGGTTTTCCCTTTCATCATTTTAACTGTATCTTGCCACTCCCTTCTGGCCTGCAGAGTTTCTGCTGAAACGTCAGCTGATAACCTTATCAGGGTTCCCTTGTATATTATTTGTTTCTTTTCTTTAGTTGCTTTCAGTATTTTCTCTTTGTCTTTAATTTTGGTCTTGGGGTGTTCCTCCTTGGGTTTATTTTATATGGTACTTGTTGCACTTCCTGGATTTGAATGAGTGATTCCTTTACCATGTAAGGGAGATTTTTGGTTATTATCTCTTCAGATATTTTTTTCTGGCCCTTTCTCTCTCACTTCTCAATTTGGTACCCCTGTAGTACAGATGTTGTTGTATTTAACGTTGTCCCAGAGTTCTCGTAGTTTTCATTTCTTTTCAGTCTTTTTTTCTGTTTTCTGTTCTGCATCAATGATTTCCACTAGTCTGTCCTTTACCTTGCTTGTTTGTTCTTTTGCCTCTTGTACTCTGCTGTTGGTTGCTTCTAATGAATTTTTTATTTCCGTTATTGTGTTTTGCATCTCTGCTTGCTTAATCCTTAAATCTTGTATTTCTTTACTCAGTGTTTCTCATAATTTATCAATATCTGCCTCCAGTTTATTTCCAAGATCTTGAATCATCTTCACTATCATCAGTCTAAAGTCTTTTTCATGGAGGTTGATCATCCAGATCACCTGCCTGTTTTTCTGTTTTTTTTTTTCTTTCTCCCTTATCTGAGCCCATAATTCTCTGCCTTTTCATTTTGTGTAGATTTTTGGTGTGGTCTCCTTTTCGCAGACAATAGAGTTGTAGTCTCTCTTGCTTCTGATGTCTGCTCCCCCTTGTGGCTGAAGTTGTATAACTCAAAAATAATCTTTTAAATATCCTTTAAAAGTCTATTAAATTCATCTTAATAATTTCTACTTTGAAAAAAATTTCTCAAAATTTCTTCTAAAAGTGCTCTCTTTCTATTGGCAGATCATTGTTAGGATCAAGGATTGAGTCTTTTTTTTTTAATTATTGAAGTATAGTTGATTTACAGTGTTGAAGTTTCTGCTGTATAGAAAAGTGATTCAGTTATATGTACATTTTATATTCTTTTTTTATATTCTTTTACATTGTGGTTTATTACAAGATATTGAATACAGTTCCTTTTGGTATATACCGTAGGACCTTGTTGTTTATCCATCCTATATAAAATAGTTTGCATCTGCTAATCCCAAACTCTCAGTCCATCCTTCCCTCAACCCTGCCCACTTGGCAACCACAAGTCTGTTCTCTATGTCTGTGAGTTTGTTTCTGTTTTGTAGATAAGTTTGTTTGTGTCATATTTTTGATTCCACATATAAGTGATATCATAGGGTATTTGCCTTTCCCTTTATGATTTATTTCACCTAGCATGATAATCTCTAGGTTCATTCATGTTGCTGCAAATGGCATTATTTTATTCTTTTTTAATGTCTGAGAAATACTGTATATATGTACCACATCATCTTTATCTGTTCATCCGATGATGGACACAGGTTGTTTCTGTGTCTTGGCTATTGTGAATAGTGCTGTTCTGAACGTAGGGGTGAATGTATCTTTTCAGATTATAGTTTTATAGGACTAAATCAGTTTAATCTCTCTCTGGAAACTTTTGGATGTCAATTTCCTGTAATGTCCTGGTATGTAGTTCCATTCTGATTCCTCTCCTGAACCCACCAAGGCAGCTGCAGCTGAAAGGGCTGTTGACCTATCAGCAGGACAGAATCCTTTTGTAGAGACCCGCCCACCTCTTAAGGGTTAATTTTCTTCATTTAAGCTGCCTGAATCTTACTGCATTGATCAAGCAATTAATTGATAGCTGAAGTAATACCTGAAAGTGCAAGGCAGCCGTTTTTTTATAAAAACATATCGATTTTTGTTCCTTTTTTCCCCCCATTGCCCACCTTCAATACATGGATAAAAATTTATTTTTATGCTTAGTTAAGGGTATTCTTTGGTCTTTCTTTTTCTTTTAACTCACTTCTGGATTCAGGAAGAAAATAACACATTTTTGATCATAGCAATTCAACTGCTTGTATTTATTCAGTATTTATTTATGGTATGGTTGTATTGAATTAGATTTTGCTTTTAGTATTTGACTTTCCAGCTGATGTGAATTCATACTTCCTCTTATAGGTTTGCTAAAAGCAAAGGTAACAACCTAATCTGTCCCCCAACCAAGAAGAGATGGATTGCTATTGGACAATAGGATGCTTGTTATAAGGGTGTATGTGTCAGCAAAGATGCAGAATCTTGTCCTTGGAAAACCATCATGATCTCAGTCACTACTTCCTCCTTGTTTCAGAGGTATAGTCATTTGGTTCAGAATCCATCCCTAGTAGTGCAGTTGAGAAAGGGAACTCAGAGGTGGGTGCTCTAAAGGGAGGTGACGTGAAAATATCCTCCTCTAACATTTGCAAAGGCCAGGGCAAGGGTATAGATGGAGGCTCACCAACCACCTGTCTAAATATTTAAAAGTTATAAATTAAGCTATGCCCACAGCCTGGCTTAGATTTCCATGAGGGCACTATAGCCTGTGGCTGGGTTTTGTTCATGAGACCTGTATACTAAGGATCCTACGTTCTACCCCAGGACAGTTGTCCCCCATAAGTCTCAAATCTGCTGGAGAAGGCAGAGTAGAATCTGGGCCAGAGCTTGAGAAGCTTAGGTGGTGACTGGATCGGCTTGAATCCAGGATGGGGACTAAAGTGGCCACGATCCCCAGGGGCTGAGGTGAGCAGTTTCTCCTTAACTTTTTCTTCTCGTTTTTTCCATCTGAGGAATAATAGATCACTCTAAGCACTTTCCCAAATGAAACCATCTGAGCAGAAAGGATGGAGAAGAAGAGTTATCAGGAATATCTGGCCTGCCTAGATATGCACTTTGGGTGAATGCGGGATGGTCAAACTTAAACAAAAATAGCTACTCTTTATTTGGTTTCCTGGGCAAGAGGCAGTGGTTTTCTCTTTTTTCTGCACACACTCTCAGCCCTGTGTCTTCTGTTCTTGGTGGGAGATGGGGAGAAGGGATTTGGATTGTGTGATCCTCTTCTTCATTCCTGTTAGCTCAACGAATTACTCATATTTAAAGAAAAAAACCTTTCTTATGAAATTAAAAAGCAAATGTTTATGTTTTGTTATTTGTGATAATATGGGGCCCTCCAATACCTAGGACCCAGGGCAGATCCTTTTGCCTGGATCTAAAGGTCATTCTCTAGGTCCTGGCCTGGGCCCCCTGGTGGCTTCAGTTTAGGATGTCTGAATAACTTGAAGCTGCCCTCCAGCCCTACCCCACAATCCCTTACTCATTGGTTAGTCCAAGCCAGTGATACAAATTTTCCTCTAATTGTAAACAGCCATGGATGGGATGGTAAAATCATCTACTGGCTAGATGTCCAGCAGCATGGAGAAGGAAGAATTGGTTGTTGCAGTTGGTAACTTTGGTTGTCCTCTTCAGCAGGACGTTAAGAATACTAGGTTTAAGAAAATAATTCAGCCATAATCTTTGATCTTGCTGAGGTGTCTCTTTAGATATATCCTTGAGTTGAGAACAGAGCAATTTTCCTAATTCCATTTGGAACCTCTATCTTATCACATTGACAGCTTAGATTTATGGAACTTACTATGTGCCAGAAACTACAGGAGTACCTCGTTTTATTGTGCTTCACTTTATTGCACTTTGAAAGTACTACCTTTTTTTGGAAATTGAAGGTTTTGGCAATTCCATGTTAAACAATTCTATTGGTGCTGTTTTTCACTTTTTTTGTTGTTGTTGTTGTTACAACTGTGGCATATGGAAGTTCCCAGATCAGGGACTGAACCCATTCCCCGGCAGTGACCTGAGCCACTGCAGCTGGATCCTTAACCTACCAAGCCACAAGGGAACTCCCTATTTGTGCCATTTTCCAGCAGTATTTGCTCACTTCATGTTGTTGTGTAACATTTTGGTAATTCTGTTGATATGTTGAACTTTTTCATTATTATTGTGTTTGTTATGGTGATCTGTGACCAGTGACCTTCGATGTTATTGTTATAATTGGTTTGGGCACCAAGAACCACACCCATATAAAATGGTGAACTTATTGATAAATGTGTATCTTCTGGCAGCTCCATTGACAGGCCACACCCCATCTCTCTCTTTCTTCTTGTGCCTCCCTATTCCCTGAGATACAATGACATTGAAATTAGGTCAATCAATAACCCTACAATGGCCTGTAAGTGTTCAACTGAAAGGAAGAGTCTCACATTTCTCACTTTTTATTAAACCTCTACCCAATATTCTGTGATGGTCTATATGGGAAAAGAATCTGAAAAAGAATGGGTGTGTGTAAATGTATAACTGAATCACTTTGTTGTATAGCAGAAATTATTACAGTCTTGTAAATCAACTATACTTCACGAAAACTTTAAAAAATGATTTTAAAAAGCTAGAGATGATGAAGCATATTGAAGAAGGCACATTGCACCAAACTGCTATAACCATTTGTGACTAGTAAGGAAAAGTTCTTGGAGAAAATTAAAAGTACTCCAGTGAACACATGAATGGTAAGAAAGTAAAACAGCCTTATTGCTGAAATGGAGAAAATTTTAGTGGTCTGGGTGGAAGATCAAACCAGCCGCAGCTCTCCCTTAATACAGAGCAAGGCCCTATCTCTCTTCAGTTCTATGAAGGCTGATAGAGATGAAGCAGTTACAGAAGAAAAGCTTGGAGGTATCAGAGGCTGGTTCACGAGTTTCAAGGGAAAGAAGCCATTGCTATAAAAGTGCAGTATGAAGCAGCAAGTACTGATGTAGATGCTACCACAAGTTACCCAGAAGATCTAGCTGAGATAATTAATGAAGGTGGCTACACTAAACAAGATTTTCAGTGTAGACAAAGAACCTTCTATTGAAAGAAGATGCCATTTAAGACTTTCATAGTTATAGAGGTGGAATCAACGTTTGACTTCAAAGGACAGGGTGACTCTCTTGTTAGGGGCTAATGCAGCTGGTGACTATAAACTGAAGCCAGTTCTCATTTACTGTTCCAAAAATCCTAGGGCCCTTAAGAATTGTGCTAAATCTACTCTGCTTGTGCTCTATAAATGGAATATCAAAATCTGGATGACAGTACATCTGTTTAAAACATGGTTTATTGAATATTTTAAGCTCACTGGTGAGATCTGCCACTCAGGCCAAAAAAAAAAAAAAAAAGGATTTCTTTCAAAATGTTAGTACTCATTGACAAGCACCTGGTCACCCAGGGGCTCTGATGGAGATGTACAATGAGATGAATGTTGTTTTCATGCCTTCTAACACAAGATCCATTCTGTAGCTTATGATCAAGGAGTAATTTTGACTTCCAAGACTTATTTAAGAAATATATTTTGTAAGGCTATAGCGGCCACGGATAGTGATTCTTCTGATGGATCTGAACAACAGTATGTTAAAAACCTTCTAGAAAGGATTTGCCCCATTCTAGGTGCCATTAAGTACATTTATAATTCGTGGGAACAAGTCAAAATATCAATATTAACAGGAGTTTGGTAGAAGTTGATTCCAACCCTTATTGATGAATTTGAGGATTTAAGAATTCAGTGGAGGAAGTAACTGCAGATGTGGTGGAAATAGCATGAGAACTATAATTAAACATAGAGCCTAAAGATGTGACTGAGTTGCTGTAATTTCATGATAAAAATAATAGATGAGAAGTTGCTTCTTATGGATGAGCAGAGAAAATAGTTTCTTGAGGTGGAATCTATTCCTGGTGAAGACTGTTGAAATGACAACAAGAGATTTAGAACTTACATAAACTTAGTTGATAAAGCAGCAGCAGGGTTTGAGAGGAATGACTTCAATTTTGAAACAAGTTCTACTGTGAATCAAATCCTATCAAACTGCAGTGTATTCTACAGAGAAATGGTTTGGTGAAAGCAAAAGTCAATCGATGCAGCAAATTTCACTTTTGTCTTATTTAAAGAAATTGCCATAGTCACCCCAGCCTTCAGCAACCATCTCCCTGATCAGTTAGCAGCCATCAACACCAAGGCGGGACCCTCCACCAGGAAAAAGATTACAACTCAGGCTCAGGTGATGGTTAGCATTTTTAGCAATAAAGTGTATTTAAATTAAGGTATGTACTTTATTTTTTAGATATAATACTATTGCACACAATAGAATACAATATAGCATAAGCATAACTCAGATTTGCACTGGGAAACCAAAAAGTTTATGTGACTTGCTTTATTATCGTATTGGCTTTATTGTGGTGGCTGGAATCGAGCCAGCAATATCTCTGAGTTGTGCCTGTATGCTAAGCACATTATATGCATTTAATCTTCACAGCAACCATATGACATGTGTGAACAGATGCAAAAATTCATGCACAGAGAGGGTGATTTATAAAAGGACCCAGCTAGTAGGTGAAAGAGCTATGATTCAAACACAGGTTTATCCCACTACCAAGTTCTCACTCTTATGTACTATTAATTTTTTAAAGGAATTTATTTATTTCACATTATTTTCTATTATGGTTAATTACAAGATATTGAGTATGTAGTTCCCAGGGCAATACAGTAGGACCTTGTTGTTTATCCATTCTATGTGTAATAGTTTGCATCTGCTAATCCCAAACTCCCAATCCTTCCCACCTCCACTCTCATCCCCCTTGGCAACCACAAGTCTGTTCTCTATGTCTGTGAGTCCCTTTCCTATGAAAGTTCATTCGTGTCATTTTTTAGATTCCATGTACATATGATATGGTATTTGTCTTTCTCCTTCTGACTTCATTTAGTGTGATAATCTCTAGTTCTATCCATGTGGCTGAAAATGGCATTATTCCATTCTTTTTTTATAGCTGAGTAATATTTCATTGTGTATATGTACCACATCTTCTTTACTTTATCCATTCATCTGTTGAAGGACATTTAGTTTGTTTCCAAGTCTGACTATTGTAAATAGTAATGCTATCAACATACAGAGTTATGATTTTTATGAGGAGTTCTTGTGTATTTATCTGCCCATGGGGTCAGGAACAATATTTTGCTCATTTTATTACAGCTACCCAGTGAATCATTATTCTTATTTTTATAGTAATAGTTGTTCTACACATACTTATGTTCTTAGGCTTGGGTCAAAATTTAGCATAGACGTCAGAAACTTTTCATGTAAAGGGCTGACAGTAAGTATTTTGGACTTTGCGGATTATGTGATGTGGTAGAAAGAATAGTGGTCCCCCAAATATGTCCACCTACTAATCCCAGGGAACTGGGGATATGCTATGTTACACAGCAAAGGGAAATTAAGATTGCAAATGGAATCAAGTTTTGCTAATCAGCTGATCCAGGAAGGTTATGATTGTCCTGGATTATCTGAATGGGCCCAATGCAATCACAAATTTCCTTAAAGTGGAAGAGAAAGGCAAAAGGGAAGATTAGATTGTTATATGAGATGTGAGAAGGCCTCAGCCTATTGTTTCTGGTTTTGAAGATAGAGGAAGGGAGCCAGAGCCATCGAGTGCAGGCGGCATCTAAAAGATGGAGAAGCCAAGGAAATTTTATCTCCTGGAGGCTCCAGAAAGCAATGTACCCTTACTGACACATTAATTTTAGTCAAGTGAGACTTGTGTCAGACTCTGAACCTACAGAACTATAAGATAATGAATGTATTGTTTTATGTCAACAAGTATTGATGGTAATTGGTTATAGCAGCAACAGGCAACTAATATGTATAATTTCTGTCACAGCTGCTCAGATCTGTCACTGACAGCTGCTCAAATCTGTCACTGGCAGCCACAGGCAAAATGTGAACAAAATGGGTGCTGGTGTGTCCAATGAAACTTTATTTACAAAACCAAGGTGGTCAGCCATACTTAGCATGTGGAACATAGGTTTCTAACCCCCTGGTTTATGATCTACAGCAAAGTGTATTTTGTGGGCAAGATGTCTGATAACAGAATGAAGGGCTAAGCAACTATCAATGGGAATTGTAGGTAGATTAGAGAGGAAAGAAGAAAACCAATATTCATTGAACATCTACTATGTTACATTCTGTTATAGGTTCTACTCTTGGTGTTTAATATGTGTTTTCTTATTTAAACTTTAAAATAATATGGTAGGGTTTGTATTATTAGCGCCATTTTTACAGATGAGGAAACTGAGCCCAGAGAGATTAAGAAATTCAAGTTCACACAATGAATAAATTAGATTTTGAACCTAAGTTTCTTTGATTCTAGTCTCTATTTTTCCACACAGAAATGTCTTACTTTTTTTCATTTTGTTTTTTTCTGAGTCCCAGTCACAATAAGATGTGCTGACTCTGTGAATTAGGGTAAATTGGAGAGGCTCAATATTTTAATCCTTTTTTGTACTCAAATTCAGTTAAAACATTCAGTGTTGGCTTCTCTGAGTTTTGCTAATATTAGCAGTCTCTGTTCTTATAGCCATATCCATTCTTCAAAGGAAAGAAAATGGTTGATGGAAAGAACAGCAGCAAGTAATATATAATTTGATTTGGGTTTGCATGTTTTATTGAAGTTAATGGGGTTATTCCTTCAAACAAATGACAGAGTAGGTAAATTCTAAATTTAGAGTAGAGGATTTGAGTGAATTCTTAGCAAGGGATAGTTCTCCACATTTCACTGCTCCTCTGATGTAAAAAATTATCCGTGCATCAATCTTAGGAACATACCATTAGGATCAGTAAGACTCAAACCTGATATGAATTTTCTTGGATTCTGCAAAATCTATTTAATTTGGTGACAAGTGGTATTAACGAAATTAGAACCGAAGCTCCACTGTTATTTCCTGGAAGTCAAAGTATTAAATATTTAACAGACTCAGAAGCCAACAAGGTGAAGATCTGATTCATAATCATACATATAACCATACATATATAGTAATGGAATTTTTTTGGAAGGGAGGGCTGCTACACCTGTAACATGTGGAATGTCCCAGGTCAGGGTTCAAACCCATGCTATAGCAATGACCTGAGCCATAGCAGTGACAATGTCAGGTCCTTAACCTGCTAGGCCACCAGGGAACTCCAGGAATGGAGTTTTTAAGATGTGTTTCACAAAGTGCTTCTTTGGGGGTATGTAAGTCCCAGGAAATGCTACTTCAAAAAAGAGTTCTATTACCAAATACCTTAATAAAGGATTAAATAGGTTCTGGTACTGAAATGGAAAGACAAATACCATAAGAAATCATTTATATGTGGATCCTAAAAAAATGTGACTTCAATGCACGTATCTATGAAACAGAAACAGACTCACAGACATAGAGAACAGACTTGTGGTTGCCAAGGGGGAGGGGAGAGGCAGGGATGGACTGGGAGTTTGGGGTTAGCAGAAGCAAACTATTACATTCAGAATGGATAAATAAGGTGCTACTGTATAGCACAGAGAACTATATTCAATGTTCTATGATAAACCATAATGGAAACGAATATTAAAAATATGTATACATGTATAACTGAATCACTTTGCTGTACAGCAGAAATTAACACAACATAGTAAATCAACTATACTTCAGTAAAACTTTAAAAAAATGAAAAACATTCCAAGGAAAAGGATTAGGAAAAAATCCACTTTACTCTTGATACCAGTTATCTTGGGAACTAACTAGGAGGTGAAAAGATCGAAGTTGTCTTTAAATTTTTAAAGTAATGCATTTATATAAAATTTGATCTCAAGATATGTATATTGTTTTTGTTTTCATAAAAAGTTTTGAATATTAAACTATATTAATAAAAACTGAAATTATGATTGAGAAAAGAAAGGATTTCAGGATTTCCTCCTTGGGTTTGGTTCATTTGTTGGAATAGCTCACAAAAATCAGAAAAAACATTTTGCTTACTGGATTATTGGTTTATAATAAAAGGATGTAACTCAAGAGCTGTCAGGTGTGGGTTATGTTGTGGCTCAGTGGGTTATGGATCTGACAGTCTCTGTGAGAATGTGAGTTTAATTCCTGGCCTTGCTCAGTAATGGTCTGGCTTTACTACAAGCTGCAGCGTATGTCACAGCTGTGTTGCTGTGTCTGTGGTGTAGGCCTACATCTGTAGCTCCTATTTGACCCTTAATAGTCAGATGGAAGAAGGCATAGGACAAAGCATGGAAAAAGGGCGTGGAACTTCCATGCTCTCCCAAGCACCATTCATCCAGTACTTCTACTAACATGGAAGCTCTCTGAACCCTGTTCTTTTGTTTTTTTCCATTATATAAGTTTTGTTATATAGCCGTGATTGATTAAATCATTGGCCACTGGCCATTGATTCAGCTTCTAACCTATTTCCCGTCCTACTCAGGGAGAGGATGGGACTGTGAGTTCCGACCCACTAATCACCAGGTTATTTCAGCCCCCATCCATAGGTCACCTAAAGGCTTTCTAAAAGTCACTAATTTACATAATTAACAAAAGACACTTTTTTATTGTTCCTATTACAGGAAATTCCAGCATTTTTAGGAGCTCTGTGCTAGCAACAGGTCAAAGGCTGAAGATGTATTTCTTTTTATAAATCACAATAGCACAGGTATTAAACAAAGTTAAGTCGATTTTTTGATTATAGGACATCTTAGAGTTTCCCGAAAAAAGTGTGCAGTTTTTCTAAAACTCATTTGAGTAAGGGTCACTTGTTTCAGGGAGAATCTTTGGGGACTAGTATTTCATGAACCACCCTTAGGAACTGTATGCGTGAATGCACAGAGGCATGAAACACCCTCTTAGGCTTGGGGACAAGTCAGTAGGTCACCATAGTTGTGGTGCATGGAGGGGATAGATCAGGGGCTAGGTGATATAGAGCGCTGTAAGTAGTTTAGACTTTATCCTTGACAATGACACCAATTAAGCTATTTTTGAGAAGGCTGGACAAATGATCAGATTTAATGCTTTAGAAAGATTGCTCTGTGTGACTTCAATGTGGAAATTATATTTGAGGGGCTGAGGCCTAGAGAAATTTGTTATCTGAGAACTGGGTTTCCTCTTAGTGGATGTCAAGCTGAAAGACACAACCAAACCAAAGAGAGGGAGGAGAAAGAATCTGATTACTTGCAACAAGTGAGGAGAAGGCTGGGGACCTTTCCCAAAGCAGTGTCTCCCAGAAGAGCCAAGTTGGGGAAATTCTAAGCTAAGGAGCAGACATATTCATTCATAAAAGGACTTGCATCAAGAGGAATTTGGCATAGAATTGGGGCAAGAGTCATCCTGGGTTGACACAACCCGGGTTTTAGTTGATGGAAGTCATTAGGCCCCACAGCAGTGAGCATCATTAATTTTCTGGTTGATTGTTCAAGGGGGCTTCAGACCCTGTAAGACAGCTTAAGAATGTGCGTCATGGTATTCTTTACCTTTGAAATGGAACTGGAAGTCTTAGCAACTGATTTATTGCCTCCAGTATGGTTATTTCTCTGGCTTGACAATATCTGCTTCTACATCTTTTTGTTCCCTTAAAATCATTAGCTCCTGAGACCTGTTCTGCATGGGCAGGCATCATGGGCAAGGCTTGGATCCCAAAATGACCTGAAGTGGCTTCTGTTATGTCAAGCAAATTTTGCCTGGTGCTCTTTCTTTGGAGAACCATATCTGTCTACAGAATAGGGTTGACAGCCATCACAGCCTAATCCACAGGAGAGGTGATGGAGGACTAAGCCAGCAGAGCGCTGACACATAGTCACTGGCTGAGACTGAGGAAGGGGAGATGTGAAGTAGGTAGATTCTGCAGATCTTGGGGACTGGAGGTAAGGAGAGAGCAAAGTCAGTTTGACTTCCAGGTTTCTGGTTTAGGTGACTGAGGGGTGGGTGTGTCGTTCATTAAGAGAGGCAGGAGGAAGTGCAGGTTTGGAGGGAAAGACAGTGAATTCAGTTTACAGACACTGCCTTTGTTAGCTCCCATGCAGTGACATGCCACCAGGAGCTATTTGGAAGGTCATTATCATCTTGTTTAGCACTCTGTCATTTCCCATTGGATTTCATGCTTCAGCTTTCCAGCTAGCTTTCCTGTCTTGGGATTTTTCTCTTTCAACTTTTCACTATTATATACATGATCTTAAAAAAAAATGAAACTCTCATTTAGTTAGGGCAATAACATAGCCAGACACATGCTAAAACACTTTACCTAAATAATGACATCATTTACTTTCATTTTTGTTTCTTTTCTTTTTTTTTTTTTGCTTTTTTAGGGCTGCACCCACGGCATATGGAGGGTCCCAGGCTAGGGGTTGAATCAGAGCTGTAGCCCCCGGCCACAGCAATGCCAGATCCGAGCTGTGTCTGCAACCTACACCACAGCTCACAGCAATGCCAGATCGTTAACCCACTGAGCAAGGCCAGGGATCGAACCTGCAACCTCATGGTTCCTAGTCAGATTCGTTAACCACTGAACCATGATGGAAACTCCTCATTTGGTCTTTGAATATCTATATGTATAGTATGTATCATGATACTCATTTTATGAGTGAAAAATTCAGACAAGAAGAGCTAAAGTAACTTGCTCATGTTTATACAATTATAAAATGACACAATTATAAAATCGCCAACTAAACTCCTTTTTTGTTCAGCCGTACCTGTGGCATTTGAAACTTCCTGGGCCAGGCATTGAACCCACACCATAGCAGCAGCCCAAGCCAGATCCTTAACCCACTGAGATACCGGGGAACTCCTAAAGTTTTTTCCCCAGACTTAATTTTTTTCAGAGCACTTTTAGGTTCACAGCAAAATTGAACAGAAAGTACAGAGATTTCCCATGTAACCCCTGCACCCCCAACACACATACATAGTTTTCCCAGTTATCATCCCCCATGAAAGTGGCATATTTGTTACAGTGAATGAACCTACATTGACACATCATAATCACTCAAAGTGCATAGTTTACATTAAGGTTCATTCTTGGTGTTGTACATTATACGGGTTTGGACAAATTTATAATGGCATATGTCTGCTATTATAGTATCATACAGAATAGTTTCCCTGCCCTAAAAATCCTCTGTGCTCTGCTTTTTCGTCACTTCCCCTCCCTCCCCCTGCCAACACTTTTTTTTTAACATATACTGAATGGATGTGCATATCAAGTCCCTCCATGGTAAGTTCTCAGCCAGAAATCAAGCTTTCCTGGTCCTACATCACAGAATGGAAGGCTCTCGGCTTACGTACTGGAAGACCTTAGATAGTATCCTCTCAGAGTTCTTGCCTCATTCTTCCTTGTACTATTGTTGGTGGAGCGCTTATTATTTTTCCTTCCATGCTGTTATCTGCTCAGGTTCAGAAACTCTTTCCGAATCTTATCTTTGTCCCCAGAGTGCCGCACAATGTCTGGTATAGAATGGCTAATCTAGATGTACAAAATTTTCACAGACCTAGATTTTTACTTTCTCTTGCCTCTAGATTATTCTAGGTTCAATGAAATCCCTGCCCAAGTGGGTGCTCTCCCTAGACCCAGGGTAATGGGGCGAGCTCATGCCAATACGGGGTGATGGGAGAAGTGATTCTGGAAAACCAAGCAGAAAGCAGTATTTAGGAGAATTCTAGGAAGTATAGAGTGGTCTCTCAAGACATTCCTTCCCTATTCTGTCCCCTTGTCCTTTTCTTTTTGTGTTGATAAAGGGGAGCTTCAGGAATTGCCTTTACCTGAATTTGGTCTCCTCTTCTTTCCTCAGGTGGGTAATGTAGTGGAAAGGGCGATCGATGGAGAATGAAACACCCTGTATCGAAAACTTTTGTTAAACCGTTTACCAGCTGTGGGTTCTCAGAGAGTCACTTAATCTGCATGAGCCTGTTTCCTTATCTTTTAAATGGGCTTGGCTCACCTTCCCGCCAATCACACAGAATTACTATAAAGACAAAATACCCTAAAAGGTGTGAAAACAGTTTGCGTACTAGAAAGCACCCTGCTTATCTAGAAGGTTGTGGGCAAGTACCTTAGGAAAAGACTGCAGAATGCCATGGTTCCAGTGAGTGAGCAGAGTAGTGGAAAGCTTGGGAGACCAGATGGGAGATTACTCTGTATACCAAGGAGCTGATGTAGAAATTGACTAATTTTGAGGTTAGCTCTTCCTACACAAAATCCCCTGGATATTTACACACTGATTTATGTTGGGGGCAAACCAAATGACCTTGAGGAGTAATAAAGGACTTTGCTTTAAAGACTTAGGTTTGAATATCAATTTTCAGGCTATGGAATGACTGGTAATTCACTTAACCCTCTGAGTTTCCTTTCCCTCGAATGTTAAATGGGGACAGTAATGCCTCTTTAAGATATTGAGGTGATTAATAGGACATTGTGCCTAAACTGTTTGGCACAAAGTGGTGGCTTCTTTTGTCAGTGAGTTCTGCATACTGTTATCACCAGTCTTCATTTCTCTTCTTTTGGCAGAACTGAGCTCTGTCCCCTCTGTTTTCCCAAGCCCCTGTACATAGCTCCCCTGGCATGCTCACCTGGTGGTGGTATAGCCAGCGGTCTGTATGTGCGGTACTCCTCCCCGCACATGCCCCCCCCACATCGTCTCCATCTCTCCCAGCACAAACTCCTTGAAGATAAGCATGAACTTGTACGAGCCCCCACATGATTAGTTTAGTGAATTGTGCCCATTATGTTTAAAAAATGCATGTTTTCCCTTACATTGCTTTCTTTCCTTTACAGTTCTTACCACTACTTATATTTATACTATTTATTAACTTATTATCTTTCTCCTTCACTGACAATGTAAGCACCAAGATAACAGAAATTTTTGCCTCTTTTTTTCACTGTTGTGATCAAAATCCAGAATAATGTTTAGAACATAGAAGATACTTAGTATTTGTTGAGAGTGAATTGATTTTTCCTATTAGTCATATCGGTGCTATGAGATAGGTGTCATTAGAGGTTAGGTGACATGTCTACATTCTTTTAGCTAATAAGAAAGAGAGTGGAGATTTTGAAATCAGATCTTTCTGACTCCAAAGCTTATTCTGATTTTAATATACTGACTAATCCTTATTAGTAACTATTATAAATAAAGGTGCATACAAGTATAGTGTTAGAGGAGACTTGAAGAGGCATAAAGCAGTTTCCTTTCCACTTGAACCTGAGAAGCAATGCAAGGTAGAAGAAAGAGGCATGCAATTTTTGGGCAGGCAAACTTGAGCGTGAATTCTGGTTCTACTGTTTATTAGTGGGTCACTTTGGAGAAGCTTCCTAATTTTTCTCATCTTCAGTATTTATTTATTTGGGCCACACCTGTATCACATGGAAGTTCCAAGGCTAGGGTTCAATTCAGAGCTAAAGCTGCCAGCCTGCACCACAGACACAGCAACACCAGATCTGAGCCGTCTCTGTGACCTATACCACAGCTTGAGGCAGTGCCAGATTCTTAATCCACAGAGTAGGGCTAGGGTTTGAACCCACACCCTCATGGACACTAGTCATGTTCGCTTCTGCTGAGACACCACAGGAACTCCTACTTTCCTATTTTTAAACAACTTTTCTATTATTAAATGGTAATTTTAAAAGAAAATTGTTGGGTTATTGGCAGGATTAGATGAGGTACTATTTGCAATGTATTACAATACTGAGTGAGATTCATAAATGACATTTCTCCTAATGGCACTTCCATATCCACCTTTCATTTCAGTGTTTAGTGATTTGATCAATGTTTTCATGTGTTAATATTATCTCCACGACAAGATTTTAAGCACTTTGAGGATAGAGGCAATATCTTTAACTACTTATGCATTTCACACAACACTTCCTGGGACCTAGGCTGATGGCCCCTATGCTTCTTTTGATGAGGGACTCCTTTGATTATTTTTTTTTCTAAATCCCAGGAAAATCCCTGACAGTGGGATGAATAGGTGCTGACAGGGCAGGTTAGTTCTAATAAATTTGGGGGCAGAAGATGGATCAACTTCCAGGTTGAAGGTCAATATGTTAAGCCTCAAAATCAATAAGCAGACAAAGTCAACATGTCTGTAACCTTCTGAAATAAAATGCAGCTTGCAGGTATTTTCACTTTCTATCTTGATCTTTTTTTCTGTTCTTTTACTGCCACTAAACAAATGCCCTTACTGGAATCAGAGTCGCAGGAAAATAAAAGCTAGAAGCATATTCTTTGAACAAATGTTATTTACAAAAAATTAAAAAGGATTTGTCAGGTACCTTAAGGATCGCATCTCTAGATTCTTTGTTAATCTAAACTTCATACCTTATAAAACAATCTGTTTAGACAAGCAGCTCAGTGACCTCTGGGAAAAGTCTTGGAAATCAATTTGAGCAAAGTAAAACATTATACGAAACAAGTCTCTTAATATGTGAATTCTAAAGAGTTGATGGAGAAATGGGAAATATACATTTGTTATTAACAAATGAGCTTAGAAGGGCATTTTGATTTATAATGAGATGGACTTCAATTTCACTTTCCACTAGATAGGCAGAAAATGGGCTCTGCCCCATTGCATTGTGAGATTAGTGTTTGTGCTGAATCCCCATCCATGTGAACAAAAGTGAGCCAATGAAGTCTGAATTATTGGGTTTCTTTCCAGGAAGTCACCAGCTTTCAGCTCAAATAGAGTCTACTGCTCATTCTTCCTGCTTCTTGTTCTATGGGTTTATTTCTTTTCCATCTTAGGCATTCAGTTATGACCAGGTAAAATTGGACCCTCCAACTCTTTTCACACTACCAAGATTACTTGTTAAGAGGCAAAGGAGAGTTCTACTCCTTTGTCTATATCTAGCCAACTTTCATGATGAGCAAATCTAACCTTTCCAAAGAAAGGATCTGATATGAGAGCATGGCAGTAATTCAGATGCTACTGCAAATTCCCATTCTTATAAGCTCGGTTGTTGGAACAGTCGTTACTTTCCATGTAATAAATCACTTTCAAAATTAGGAGCTTAAAAATAGCTATTTAACTCATGATCTCATGGGTCAGCCAGTTGGCCTGGGATTCGTTGCCTAGGGCCAAGTTTGACTGATCTTGGATGGACTGTTTGATTTGTATAGAGGGATTGGCTGGGGTCTTACAGTCCAAGATGGCATAGTGGGAGAGCCTGTCTTAGTTCTTTGTGGTCTTTCACTCTCTATCAGGAGCCAAGGGAGCAGATAGAAGTGTGCTAAGCCTCTTGAGGCTTAGGTTCAGAACTTATGCGGTGACATGTTCACTGTGTGCTATTCCCCAAATCAAATCACCAGCACAGATGGATTTTTAGGGTAGAAAATATATTCCACCTTTGATAGGAAAAATAGCAAATAACAGTGGCAGTTTTTGCAGTCTACCATCTGGTATCCATTATGGTTTTGTTTTGAGGTTTTACTTCTATCAGTTTGAAGTCCATTGAATCATTTCATGCTGAAAGGAACCCTCCTATGGAATTATCATATTTAACTTCTTATTCATGTCTGGGTCATACCTGGGTCTTATCTCAGGTACATAAATGCCTCAGATCCTTCTTCATGACTCTCATACACTGTATGCAGAAATTATGCAAATCAGACCTTAGAAATAGTTACTATGAACCTACATAGGTAAACTAAATGAGAATAATATCCTCAGATTCTGAAGCACATGGTCCTTCATGATCTCTTCCATTCTCACAACAGTCCTTTGATAGAGGTGAGGCAGTTGTTACTGCTTTCTTTTACTTGATATAGAAATTTAGGCTTAGAGAACTAAAATAATTTCTGAGAGACCCCATAATTATGTAAGTGGTAGGGCTGAGGTTTGAACCCAGGTTGTCTGATGTAGATTTGTCTGTCGATTCACCGTGCATATTGTCTCTAGCTGGCTGACTTGTTGCAGGCTGATGTTAAGACCAAATTGATTTCCTCTACTGGTCTCAAATAATCCAATATTATGTTTCTCAAACTAGAACTTTGGGCTCTAGGTGAAGAGGTATGGTAGTGGCCTGGGCCAGAGGTATGGTAGTGGCCTGGGCCAGAGGCCTGAACAAAGGTCATAGTTGACTGTGGGAGAAAGCTAAGGGCTGGCCCAGGAAGTCCCTGGTGAATCAGTGGGTTAAGGACTCTCCATTGTCATTGCTGTGGCTCAGGTCACTGCTGTGACACAGGTTCAATCCCTGGTCAGAGAACTTTTGTTTTCCATGGGCACAGCAAACCCTGTCAGCAAAAAAACAAAAAACAAACAAGCAAAACGGGTTGCCTCAGCTCTCTGAGTTTTCCCTTTCATCCTTGCTTGGCTTTAATTTTCCTTTGTCCTCCTAAACTATGAAGATTTTAAGGTGGGTGGTGAGGGAGGGATTATGGGGAAGACGGCGATGTCTAGTTGAAAACAGTTGAGGGTACTGCTTCATTTTCATATTGATGGAAGTGTGATGGTGTCATGGATTCTTGCTGTTATGCTCAGAGCTCTGACAATCCTATGCCCAGCAGTGGGACAGTGTAGGAAATGTGAGCTCTTGAGTCAGATATGTCTGGGCTAAAATTCCTGCTCTTTGATTTATTCTTTAGTCTACTTGTTTGTAAAATGGGACAGATTCTAACAACTATATGAGCTTATTGCATAAATAAAATGAGATAGTGTATTAAAGTGCTTCACACAGAGTACATGCTAAATAACTTTGTATGTGTCCCCACTTGAGGAATATAGTCATGCAGGATAGAAATTTCTCTCTCTCATTCTCCAAATTTCATCTCAAGCTGCACACAAACTGGGTAAAACATGACTTTTCTCTCCTTTTTTCACTTATATGTTTTTTACTTTTTAAAATTAAAGTATAATTGATTTAAAATGTTGTGCCAATTTCTGCTCTACAGCACAGTGACCCATTCATATATATATGTTCATGTGTATATATATATATATATACACACACACACACACACACACACACATATACGCACACACACGTATATACATATATATATATATATATATATATATTTACACACATTCCTTTTCTTATATTATCTTCCATCATCTTCTATCCCAAGAGGTTGGATATAGTTCTCTGTGCTATACAGTAAGACCTCATTGCATATCCTTTCTAAATGTAATAGTTTGCATCTACCAACCCCAAACTCCCCGTCTATCCCACTTCTTCCCTCCTCTCCCTTGGCAACCTCACAGTCTATGAGTCTGTTTCTGTTTTGTAGATAGGTTCGTGTGTGCCATATTTTTGACTTGATATATAAATGATTTTTTATTTTGACCTGAAAACTTAAATTCCATTTGACATAATATATTCAACTGATATATTAGGCATTGTGTTAGGCAATAGGTTAGGCATTGGGATAGAAACATAACAATGACTAAAATAGATCTTTCTTCCCAAGCTTCTCACAGTCAAGCAAGGGAGACGTGAGCATAAGGGCTGTCCCATAGGATAGACTATGATACAGATAGAAATAGAGGGCCCAACAAGAGCACTGAAGATATAACAAGAATAGATGCTAATCTATTTTGTCATTAATCTGTTATGTTTATGTAAAGATTTTTAGGGGAGATTTCATTTGAGCTGAATGAATTAGTTGGCTTTAACAGGTGGACTGTAATGTTGAGGGAAAAGATAAAAAGAGAAAGGACAAAAGTCAAAGATTGAAAATTAGGAAATTTTATAATTCTTGGCAAGCCTGAATAAGTGAGCCCTAATTTTGGAGATCTCTATTATAATCTCTCATCCATGCATTCAGAATTGCCAGATTTGGATCTCCAGGCCAGATCTCTCTCTTGGATTCTAAACTAGTGTATTTAATCCCTTTCTCCATATCTCTCTCCATGTGGATTTCTACTAGACCTCTCGAACTCAACATGTCCAAAATTGAACTTCCTCACCCCCAAGCTTCTTATACTTACAATTGTCTTCATCTCAGCTCCTTTCTTCCAGTAGCTCCTGCCAAAAATCTTGAAGGCATCTTGGACTTGTCTCTTTTTTGCATTTCACATTCAATTCTATTCAAAAAGCATATCTCAGCCTCATGGCCTTTGAAGGCTACTTCTGTCTGCACTGATCTCAAAGGAGTCTCCATGGGTAACTCTTCTATCTCTTTCAAATCCCCTTTACAATGAAGCCTGCTCTGAGGATCTTCTATGGTACTACAGTTTTCTCCTTCCCTCAGTCTCTCCTTTTCTTTAATCCCAACCCATCTTTTTTCTATTCCAGTTATTATGTTCTACTAGACATAATTTACTTTTTAAAATCTAAAATTCTTTGTATGTGTGTGTGTGTTTGTGTGTGCACGTGTTCAGTGTACATGCCAAGCATCAGAACAGTGCTTGGTACAGAACGGGCACTCATAAAATGTGTTAAGGAGTTCCAGCTGTGGCACAGTGGGTTAATGATCGACTTTTGTCTGTGACATTGCTGGTTTCATCCCCAGCCTGGCACAGCGGGTTAAGGATCCTCGTTGCTGCAGCTGTGGCTTAGATCACAGATATGGCTCATATTTGATCCCTGGCCCAGGAAATTCCAGATGCTGTAGGTGCTGCTGATAAAGTGAAAAAATATATATATATATAGTAAATAAAAGATTTCTGACAAAATTTTGTTCCATTTACCATCCTGTCCAAATCTTTTTCTCTGCTTGTTAAATACATACATGTTTTGACTGGCAGCTCAATTTATTTTTGTAGACTGGTTTAGTGTGGGAGATTGTGATTATTTGCACGCAATGTAAGTATAGTATATGAACCTATAACTAAGCTATTTTTAAGAAGACAACATAGTTACACAAATATTAACATTTCCCCCCAGAATTCTGCATTGAGAAAAAAGAAATATCTTGGGAAAATGATCAACTGTGGAGTATACTATGCACATGAATTAACATTCAGTTCTATTTGAATAGGCTTTGTGGCTGCACAGTTTTGAGATGGAAACCTTTGCCTTTTGCTTTTCAAATCATTCTTTGCAAAGTCTTAACCTGACCTGCCATGTCCACTTACTTTAATGAAACACGAAGCTGCTTAAAATGAAATTTCTCATCTCCACATTCTGTTCCTCTGATTAATTTAGTGTTGGCATTTAAGCGTGATTACGTTCCCTTGGGATCAGTGATGTTTTAGGCAATTTCATCTGTTTAATTTACATTCTGTTGAAAGACTTAGGAAGGCAACTGCTTTTTAAATCAAGATCCCCAAATGTCCATGCATCCTGATTATAGCTGATCTTTCTGTTTTCATTATGCTTTCATGAGTTGAACTTATTAAAATATGAAAATAAAGGAAAGCAAATCCACCATGTCAAATAAAATGCACCACTGCTTTCCACTCTCCACATAGAGATGCTTTTCCATCATGCCTCCATGCTTTTTAAATTAAATGTCAAGTTTTGCACAGCTGCCTCAAGAGACTTGATCATGGGGTGCAAAGTTTTGCTTTGCCTTACCCTGGATTGCATTTGACTTAGTGCTTATTACTAATAAGACTATTATATGATCAGAACAACTAATATTAGATTTTGATGTTGAACACATCAGGGTGTTTTTTAACCATATCCCATAATTGCTTCTTTTCATCAACAGCTGTATTAAAAATAATGAGGATCTAAATTATTTTCAGAAGTCTATTTTACAGTTTCTTTTTTCACTTGGTGATATAAACTGCACAAGACAGAGAATCAGAGCTACCATACTTCTACAACTGAAGGAATGTTAGAGTCTGCTATTATTTTTATTGTTTTCCATTGCCTTGCAGTCCCTTCCCTGAGTGGGAGGGAGCTGGCCAATTTAAAAGGTGGAGGGCAGAGAGCAGGAAGAATCTTTCAGGCAACAAGACCTGATTAGAGTACCCTTTCCCAATTGTTCTCATTAATTTAACAAATGCAACAATCCTTCATGGAGTGCTATGTTCTATGCCCATGAGAAAAGTTGGGAAAACAATAAAGAATAAGACACAAGTTCTACCCTTTAGAAAAGGTGTTCAGAAGCCTCTTAGGAGAAAATTTTACCCTTTTCTTAAAGTCCAAATTTAAAATGGATACTTCTTTGTGTGATAACATTCTTTTATTAAAAAAAAATACTTTGACCATTCCCCAGGTACCAATAACTAAACACATTGGTATTTATCCAGTTTTTATTTGTTACATGTTTAACTTACTGGTTTCCACTAACTTTTCTGTGCAATGGGTAAATATACTACAGACATTTGCTCAGATAGTAATCCAGGGTACCCCCCCAAATTTCTAGTCATAGACTCCGTAGTAGATCATCATCCCATCTTGGGAACAATAATTTTTTCTCTTATTGGTAACATTAAAATGTTTTATTATTTAGAGTTAATCCCTATAAAGCTCTAAGCTTTTGAATCTTAACTGCTCCCACATCTGTTTAATTAATTTTTTAAATTAATTAATTTATTTTTGTCTTTTTAGGCCTTCACCCATGGCATATGAAAGTTCCCAGGCTAGGAGTCGAATCAGAGCTACAGCTGCTGGGCTACACCACAGCCACAGCAACACAGGATCCAAGTCGTGTCTGTGACCCACACCACAGCTCATGGCAACGCTGGAACCTTAACCCACTGAGTGAGGCCAAGGATCAAACCTGTGTCCTCATGGATACTAGTCAGATTCGTTTCCACTGAACCAGGAACTCCAGTTTAATTTATTTTGTTTTGTCCATTCCTATAGACTTATTTTCACCTTGGTTTCTAGAGCCAGTTTTGATCTCATGCTAGGACTTGGTTTGAATTATGATTTTACTACTTTCTAGATAAGTTATCAGGACCATCTGCACACAGGTCTACGAAGTGTCAAGTATTGCACAGTTACCCCAAGATACTTGATCTTGTGATGCCAAGTTTTGGTTGTCTAGACTTAGATTTTATTGGCTTAATAGCTTATTACCAATAAGGCTCTTACACAGACAGAACAATTAATATTGGATTTTTCATTTTTCTTGTAATCTTCAATGCTAAGGAGAAGAGTAAAGGTATCTGTTATTTAAAAGATCTATTGAGCAGTATTTTTATCCATCTCACTTGGTGGTATTAGTTGTACTCTGTGTAAATGGCACATTGTAGAGATTTATGGGTGCAAATTGCAGAGCCACACGTGGTAGCTCACAGGTTATGCTGGTGTGAGAGGTTAGGGTCAACTACAGAATTAGAGAGCACACAGTCGTCCAAAGGCTGCCCTCACTCCTGACACCAGCAGCAAATTTGGGGTGAGGTCAGGCTTCCCAAATCTATCCTGAGATTCAATAATTTGCTATAAAGACTCACAGAACTCATTGAAAGCTGTTATGTTCACAGTTACGGTTTATTGCAGGGATTAAGATCGGCCAGAGGAAGAGATCACAAGAGTAGAGTCCAGGAGTCTTCCAAACATGAAGCTTCCTCAATACTCTCCTGGTAGATGCATTACTCTCTGACAATGATGTGTGACAATATGTGTGGAATATTGCCAACCAAGGAAGCCCAGTCAAGCCTTGCTATTCATACTGGCGCTCCATTACATGGGCATAATTAATTGACTGATTACCCACGTGATTGATCTCAGGCTCTAGCCTCCAGCCCCCAGATATAAATCCAAATCCCCTACCCTAAACCACATAGTTGATATGAGTCAAAGCCCTTTTTCTTTGACTCACACTGTTCCTCTTTGGCTAACCTCAAGCAAAGATGGATACTCTCCCTCCCAGTAGACCAGGACAAAGGCCAGATCTCTTTTAAGGCAAAATGAAATTCTTGACAACACATTGGGGAATGTCCCTTAATTTCCTTTTATCTCTGTTCCCTCACTTATAGAACAAGACTAATCATATGTAACTGTCAGTGCTATTACACAGATTAATGCTGAAGTATATAAACTACTTAAGATTATAGAAGTAGAAAGTGAAAAATGTGCCACTCTTCTTCCTGTGGCTTACCAGTGTCTTCATTTACATACATGGGGTTACTGCCAGCCCACTCTTGTTAATTTTGTGTTTGTTTCCAATGCCAATTATTTTGATAAACTCAGCCTTAGTCACCCTCACTGAGAAAGAAACCTTAGGTTAGGCCTTTTTTCTGTCTCAGTGTGTACTAATTCATTATCTTTTTTTTTTTTTTTGTCTTTTGTCCTTTTAGGGCCACATTGGCGGCATATGGACGTTCCCAGGCTAGGGGTCTAATCAGAGCTGTAGCTGCCAGCCTGTGCCAGAGCCACAGCAACGCCAGATCTGAGCCGCATCTGCAACCTACACCACAACTCACGGCAACACTGGATCCTTAACCCACTGAGTGATGCCAGGGATCGAACCTGCAACCTCATGGTTCCTAGTTGGATTCGTTTCTGCTGCACTACAACGGGAACTCCCTGATTCATTATCTTTATTTAGGTTCTATAATGGCATTAGATCTCTTCAAGTTTTGTTCTAGTCTTCCTATGCTTAAAGCTGAAGTTTTTTCTTTTTTAAGGCCACACTTACAGCATGTGGACATTTCTAGGCTAGGGGTTAAATAGGAGCTGCAGCTGTTGGCCTAAGTCACAGCCTTGGCAATGCCAGATCCAAGCTGCATTTGTGACCTACAACACAACTTGTGTCACTGCCAGATCCTTAATTCACTGATCAAGGCCAGGGGTCGAACCTGCATCTTCATGGATACTATGTCAGGTTTAACCCACTGAGCCACACTGGGAATAAAGTCTTTTCTTAAATACTTTATCAAATTGTTCATTGTTCAATGATGACATTTCTATATTCATTACTCTATAATCTTTACCAGGAATTATCTTATCAATTTCCTCTTTTTCTTCAGTTAAGAGAACTTTCATTTTGCCACAGTAACTAATGTTTCCCGTTCAGCTGCTTGTGTGTGTGTGTGTGTTTGTGTGTGCTTGTGCTTGGAGAGAATTAGGATAAAAAGAGCAGGGTCTTTCACTGATTTGTTGAACCAATTGAGAAATAAGACGGAAGAGCAAATAGATGAGACCTCAAATTTCTTTATTGGCAAAATCTAGGTATTGGAGAATATGGCTTT
>PVHT020000037.1:131888-250188 GCA_004024745.2 Catagonus wagneri
CAGTAACTAATGTTTCCCGTTCAGCTGCTTGTGTGTGTGTGTGTGTTTGTGTGTGCTTGTGCTTGGAGAGAATTAGGATAAAAAGAGCAGGGTCTTTCACTGATTTGTTGAACCAATTGAGAAATAAGACGGAAGAGCAAATAGATGAGACCTCAAATTTCTTTATTGGCAAAATCTAGGTATTGGAGAATATGGCTTTTACCTGTTGACAAATGGATTTTTTATTACCAAGCCCTTAAATTCAGCAGACACAGGCAACTCTTAAGTTACAGAATTAGGCTGACCTAACCCGAACTGGAAAAAGAGAAGAGCTGGCTGAGCATGCTTGCTTTCTTCTCACCCAAATTTCCAAGAAAAAAATCACTACTGTTCTCTTGGTGATGAATGAGTGAAAGGGCAGGAGAGGCCGGGAGTATTCTGTAATTCAGCCTCAAGCACACAGCAGGAAATATCAGGAATGGCATGGCTGAGTATTGTAGTAATGGCCATGAATTTGTTCTTATCTTCCTGTATCCGTAACGTTCACTAGTCTCTCCTACTTGCTCTAGGTTTGGCCATGAGCCCTGCTTTCTCAAGTGGGAAAATAACAAACATGATTGAGGCTATAGCTTGAAGAGTGTTTGTGCTTTGTGCCTTTTTGCTCCTGGGACTCTGACCTCCATGTGAATGAGAGCAGGGAGCCTATTGGAGGGTGAATCACTACATGGAGTGAGGCTTTAGTCATCCCAGACTCTCAGGGTGGTCTTCACAATCTAACCATCCCCTGCTGATTCGCCAGCTGACCATCCACCCCATGGTGGAGTCCAGCAGAAGGATGGCTCCGCTGAACCCAAGTCCATATTACCAACTGACAGAATTGTGACAGAATTAAATGGTAGTCTTAAGCTACATAGTTGTGGTGGTATGTTATGGAGCATTAGATAACTGACAAATAGGGAGGATCCATTTCCACAAAATGGAAATTTTATGGCCTCCGCAGGAGAGGAGCAATGGGATTGTGCCAGAGATTCTATAACAGTTAGTGTTTTATTATAGATAAGGGAAGAATAAACAACCAGAACTTACCTTCTGCAGTCTGTATAACTATGGAGTCTATCCATCAACAAAAAGAATGTAGAATGAAAAAATGAACTGTAACTGATCTCTGTAATAGCTGTAGGTGTGATTCATTTGTAGTGTATCCACAATTAAATCCACAAGGTTCAAGATCCTCAGTGCTGTGAGACTTCCTTTCCATATCATATTTGTTCTGATTTTATATCCTCTCCCACTCTGTGTCAGTGAATCAGAAACTTTATTTTCTCAAGCAGTTTGCAATCCCTGGTGGTAGTTTACCTGGCATTTCACTGGGATAGATAAGTTCCACCTTTGAATTTATAGTTTTCAGGGCCAGAGCTCTCATTTCAGAAGAATTCTTTTTCTTAATTTGATTTCTGACAATAAAAAGCAGTGCATAAAATATAAAGTCTATAAAAAGAAATCATCAGCTGCGATTATAGAAACTGCTCTCCCAGTGGGAGAATTATGCAGCTATTACCAAAGCATGGCATAATGTGACTGCCTCAAATATAAATATGCATACAAATCAATATCACCTCATATTTCAGATAAACATGCGTATCACAAACACTTCTTTTCCAAAGACACCGTGATAAAGAAAATATAGCAAAATATGTTTTGTGGGGGTTTGTGTTTTCCTGGGAGGTATGTTCAAGGGATTAAGTTAATTCATTCAGCACATCTTGATTGAGTCCTTTTTCTATGTCAAGTACTTTCCTGAAGCTATGGATACAGAGATAATAGACTTGGTTATTACTTTCAAGGAACCTGTTGTCTAGTGGGAGCCAGCAAAGGGATCAGAATCATGTCCCAGACAGGAATACAGGGAAAGAACGCTAACCTGGAATGGGAAGACATCTCAGCAAAGGCTTCCCAGAGATGATGGAGCCAAAGTCTATCCTGAAGGGGAGTGGGAATTAGCCAGTGGAAGTTACCCATCTGAGTGCTTGGCCTTTCTTAGACAATACACATTGACAAGAAGCCAGAAGGAAACTGCAGGCAAGACTTCACTGGGGCACCTGCTACAGCAGGAGGAAGTGATAACAAGTAACAGGTTCCCTGGCTTGCTCCCTCACTGGGGTGTAGGGGGAGGCAAACTGGTTCCTTATATGGCCCAAGGGTAAGGGCGGGTCTAGGGGTTGGGCCAGAAGGGTGGCTCAGGTGGTCTGCCCACCCCTTTGGTGGCGTGTGCAGGGTGTATGTGTAGTACCTGCTTTTGCTCTTGGCTCTTCTAAAGTGGCAGTTGGGTTTTTAGACTTTTTTGTATCTTCTTGCCCACAATTTGCCTCAACTGCATATGTCCACAGTTACTTTTAGTCCCTTATAGTTTCTTTGTATTTTACTGCTGGAGGAGATGTTTGTCTAGGTGCAAGCATTGCAGCCATTGCAGCAAAGGGTCCCAAGTTCCAGGTTCCAGCCAGTCTCAGGAAGGCTGGTCTGGATGGAGGAAATGAATTGTGCAGGACTAAACTGGAGTTGACTCAAGCAAGTATAGTACATTATGGAGACCTACTGACCTACTAACCAGCATGGCTGAAGCAAAGAATTTCAGGTGGCAGAAAGGAGGATTGTTGAGCAATGAGTGTGATAAAGTAAACACGGTCCAGTTGATAAATAAACTTGTAGGACATCCTGAGGCGTTTGCAGTTACCATGGTACAGTGAGTCAATCACTGAAGGGCTTTAAATAGGATCATGATGTGGAGACCTGATAAAATATTTTTTAGAAAGATTTCACTAAGTAGACTATGGAGAAAGGATTAAAGACTGGTCAAGGTGGCATTGCAACAATCCAAAAATAACAAATTGAAGTTCCAAATTAAGGCAAAGGCTTTGGGTAGAGGAGTGGACAGATTTAAGAAATATCTAGAATGGAGTTCCTGCTGGGGTACAGTGGGTTAAGGACCTGGCCTTGTTGTAGCTGTGGGGTAGGCTGCAGCTCCAGCTTGGATTTGATCCCTGGCTGGGGAACTTACATGTGTCTTGGGAGTGGCCAAAATAAATAAATAAATAAATAAATCTGGTATAAACAGGATCATATGACAATATTAGTCAGAACAAAGGGAATACTCAAATGAGTTCTTTGGAGGTGAATAAAGTAACTATTTACAAATGTGCGGACAGAATGTAGGTATGCCAAGGGAAGATTGATACAATGGGAAGCTTTTTTTTACCCTTAGGTTTAAATTGCAAGAGGAGAGAGTCGTTCCTCGTACCTGGTAAGAAAGAACTCTCACTGGTCTAGGAGGGGTGGAGCCATGAGCAAAACCTCACTCTCTTCCCTCTCTTCCATGTCTTCCTGGGGCTCTGCATTGGCTGAATGCAAGCCCAGTGATCCCCTTCGTTTGAGGCCGACTTAAGAAAGGGGTGAGAAGGAAGTACATCTGGAGAGGGAGTCTGGAAGGTGTCTTGCACAGTAACACCCTGAATACAGGGCATCAGAAATAAGAGGAGTCAGGATGACTCCTAGGATTCTAGTGTGGGAAACAGAGTGCACGGTGATACCATCCATTCATATGGAAAATGCAAGGCAGATTTGTTTATTATTGTATTTTTGGAAAAGGAAAATGAGATTAGTTTTGGAGATGCTGAGCAAGTGCTTGAGGGACTTTTTAAAATTCATTTAACAAACCTATGGTGGGCAGCCTCTGTGATGACTGAAGACCATTTCTTTTAAAGGTAAATTTTATCTTGAAGAGCCTCATATTGGCACTTTGTACACTCTCGATAGTGATGTTGATTATCTTGCCAAATCAGTGAAAAAGCCCAAACTGCTTATTGTGTTTAGATAAGACTAGAGCCAAACATGTTTCCATAAAAATGATTAAAGTAAAACACATTTTATTGCTTGAATAGCATCAGTGTAACACATTTTTATTGAGGTAAAGTAGCTTGACGATATGGAAAAGCTAGATTTGGAGCTAGATGTGTGGTCTAATTTACAGAAGATGAGCTCTGCAGTTGCTGTGTATCCTTGAGCAAGTAATGTAATTTTTCTGAATATTAGTTTACTTTTAAAAAAATAGCTTATGTTTTTACTTTTAAATTTTTTGGCTACACCCTCAGCATGTGGAAGTTCTCAGACCAGGGATCAAACCCATACCAGAACAGTGACCCAAGCAGCTCCAGTGACAATGCCATATCCTTAACCTGCTGTGCCACAAGAGAACTCCTCAGCTTACTTTTTGTACATGGGGGATAACAATCTATTTGTCGATATGAAACTGACAGCACTTACAACTTGAACCTAGCCAGAACCCACGTGCCCAGGACTCAAACCCAGCCTAAACCCAGACTGAGATTTGAACCCATGGTATTTATTTTATTTTTATTTTTTGGCTTTTTGTCATTTTAGGGCCGCACCTGTGGCATATGGAGATTCCCAGGTTAGGGGTCTAATTGGAGCCTTAGCTGCCGGCCTGTGCCACAGCCACAGCAACGTAAGATACCAGCCGCGTCTGTGGCCTACACCACAGCTCACGGCAATGCCAGATCCTTAACCCACTGAACGAGGCCAGGGATCGAACCCGCAATCTCATGGTTCCTAGTTGGATTTGTTAACCGCTGCGCCGTGGATGGGAACTCCTAAACCCATGGTTTTTAAATTAGAATCACTCACCCAGTGTCTGGACTTACTGAGGTTCAGTTTCTTTGTGTCTCCGTGCCGAAGAAATATAGCGAGACAAAGTGATAGGCAAAAACAGATTTATTAAGATAGGATGCTTGAGAGAGATGCAAGTGGGCAGGCAAGGAGGTTCTGCCCCGAGGATCGGCTGGGCTACAGTTTTATAATCCAAGGGCAGTGGGGGTAGGAAAAGACCACCTCTTCCTCTTTCTTTGAGCAGTAGCTCATCCTTGGTATTTGGTAAGAGAGTATCTGACCCTATAAGGTCAAACTAGGATTGTCATGGTGCTTATTCAAATCAGCAGAAGGGTGGTCCTTAAACTCCTGCCCTTGGTCTGAACCTGAATGTGGGTCTCACCCCATCCCCCACCCACTGACCCAAGGCATATCTCACACCTCTACTCGTCAAGCAACCTGCCTCATTCTGATAGTTTTCTTGAGCAGTTATTGATTGACAGTGATTTCCCCAACTTCCCTAGGTTTCCCTCTCAATCTCTGATCCCTTATTAGGACTTTCACAGCTACCTGTGTAACTATCCTACTCCATCCCTATCAAATAGACTGGAATGTAGTGTTTGGAACACAGGAGAGGGGCAGTGGAGTTAAAGCAACATTAGAGCCTCCATTTAAAATTATTTTTTGAGTTAGAATTGATTTTTAAAGCTGGAAACCAGTTCAGTGGTTAATATGTGTATAATAAAACTTTGGCTGAGGAATTCATTTTTAGATTCCCTGACTGTGACATGCTTACAAACATTTTTATGTGACCTTGTCAAGCCTTGATGGTTCGTGTCTCATAAAATTATGAGACAGGCAGATTAGGTTTTTTGCTAATTAATTTTTCACCAAGATATAATTACATCTAGGCCAAATGTGATCCAGCTATCAAATGGAATAATTTTTCTGGAGAAGCAACATTACTGCTCTCTTGCACTCAGCTGGCTAATTGATGACAATTTTTGTTGGCATTTCTATAAACTGGGTAAGTTTGGGGATATGCTACATTTTTGTCTGTCATTAACTTGTCTAGTAGCTTGAGGCTATGTAGGGATTAATTCTTCTAGATGGGACAGTTGTAAGGGAACCAGGGTTCTGTTGGCTGCTTCAAAGTCATCAGCAAGTCCTCTAATTTACTAGGGTGTGCACAGATGGTGTATTTTATGACATAACAACTAAGTATGGTACTAAAATATGTGAGTGATATCGTATTAATTGAATCATATAGTTTTACCATGAATACATACTCTTTTTTTTGGTCTTTTTGCCTTTTATCTAGAGCCGCACCCGCAGCATATGGAGGTTCCCAGGCTAGGGGTCTAACAGGAGCTGTAGCCGCCGGCCTTCGCCACAGCCACAGCAACACGGGATCCGAGCCGCGTCTGCAGCCTTCACCACAGCTCACGGCAACGCCGGATCCTTAACCCACTGAGCAACGTCAGGGATCGAACCCGCAACCTCATGGTTCTTAGTCGAATTCGGTAACCACTGAGCCACGACGGGAACTCCCAATACATACTCTTAAAGTAAGACGTAAGTGGCTTCTAATGAGGTTATTTGTGAACATTAAAATGAACAAGTCATATCTTAATGGAAGTTTTAATTTATTTGTTCATAAGAAATAGAAATGGTAAACAGACAAACAAAAAACCCCAACAACTTCTCCCCCCAACAAAAAAACAAAGTACTGCAAGGAAAATGGAAGTTTCTTATAAACTGGACTGACATGAGGAACTTCTGAATACCTAGGCCCGACTAAAGCTGGAAATGGAAAACTGCAGCTAAGGTGACTTTCCCCATCCCTTCTTCTCCTGGGTGGTTGTCTCTTTGCAGTGATATCTCTGTTTCTTCCTGTCCATATGCCCTGTTTCCTCTTTCCAAAGGCTAGTGTTCTCTTCCCATCCCATCATCCTGACTGTGTCCAGTAGATCCCTGCCCATCTCTTCACCCATAGTCCACACCAGACCATAACCATAGCATGACCTGTGCATTTAGTGCCACTTTATAACTGATACCGGCTTCAGTGTCTCAGGTCCCAGTTCTCAACATCACTGTTTAACTGGCCTTGCTGGTCATTTTGAGTAATGTCTCTTACAAGTCTCAGGTCACTGGCCAGCTTATGGTTGGTTGGTATTGGATCAATCCGCCCCTGGTCCAGTGCACTTCTGCCGAGGAAGCGGCATCATGTGAGCAGATGTTTACACAGCCAGAATTTTGAGTGGGACATGCGATGATAGACATTTTGTAGAAGTTGTGTCAAATAGAAAAATCTAATTCAGCCATACCCACTCTGGAATGAACTGTGATTCATTATTTTGTTCTCTCTCAGTAAGCTAGAAGAAGGAAAAAACTAATATACACAATTTCTTTTTAAAATTTTTTTATTATAGTTGATTTACAATGTTCTGTCAATTTCTGCTGAATAGCAAAGTGACCCAGTAAATGTACACATTCTTTTTGTCACATTATCCTCCATCATGTTCCATCACAAGTGATCAGATATAGTTCCTTGGGCTATACAGCAGAATCCATTCCAAATGCAATAGTTTGCATCTACTAACCCCAAACTCCCAATCCCTCCCACTCCCTCTTGGCAAGCACAAGTCTGTTCTCCATGTCCATGAGTTTGTTTCTTTTCTGTAGATAGGTTCATTGTGCCATATATTAGAGTCCAGATACAAGTGATATCTTATGGTATTTATCTTTCTTCTTCTGACTTATTTCACTTAGTATGAGAGTGTCTAGTTCCATCCATGTTGCTGCAAATGGCATTATTTTGTTCTTTTTTTATGGCTGAGTAGCATTCTGTTGTGTACATATACCATCTCTTGTAAATCCACTGACCTGTTGTTGGACATGTAAGTTGTTTTCATGTCTTGGCTATTGCTAATATGCACAACTTTTGACATATAAGAAACCACCATGAAGCAATGGCAATCTCCAGTCACTCAACCAAGCAAGCTATCTCAGAGGTTGTGGGACAGAAGGGTTCATAGATCAAATTAAGATGCTTAAAATCACATAGTTTATCAAGTCACTTTAAAACATACATGTAAAGCAAAGAGAAACACAAGGAGAGATCTAGCTAATACAGTTAGGCTAAGATGCAAGCCAAATGTATGGACCATACAACCCCAAATGTACTATGTTCTATATTTTGTCTTTCTCTTTTTGCTGCATTAGCCTTCCTGATGTTGGATATGCAAGGACCGGAATTGAGCTTTGAACAAAGGGACTCAATAAACAGAAGGTACCTGGTGCCCAAACACATAGTCTGTTTTATTATAGAGAGGCAGGTACAAGTGTGTATTAGCCTGATGAACTGTTATGGAATTTTTTGTTACTTGGGCAAAGAATAATCTGGGCCCATATTGGGTAGCTGATATTTAGATGACATAGCTTTCATCCAAGAGGATACATAACCACATCTTATAAGTTTGTCTTTTTATTCTTTTCTATTTATTAGTTGCACTCTTATTTATTCTCTCATTCATTCTGCTATTTTATCCATCTTTAGCGTATCTTAACATATCTTGTATGTTACTAACTTAATTACTACTGCTATTTAACATTACTCTTGCCATTTAACAGAATCAAATGTTCTCAAATAATAGAGCAAACACAGAGTATAACTTCTATGGTCATGTGCTGAAATAAAAACTTCCATATATGTTATCACATTTAATATCCTCAATAGTCCTTAGAGGTAGATATAATTATTATATAGGAAGTTGAATCTATGAAATTATGTAACTTGTCCAAAAGTCACATAGGTAGTAAGAGGCAGTGCTGGAATTCACATTATTTCTGTCTTTTTCGTGCTGTTAACATGCTGAGAGCTCCAAGAGGGTCTTCACACGTGGTGGGTATGACCCTAACATGACCCTTGTATTCCCCTAAAAACATCTGCTTACCAATCTGTCTTCACCTCTACTGTGAGGCGCTCAGGGACAGAGCTTTCGCCTCATTTACCTTTGTATCTGCAATGCCTGGCAGTGTTGCTCGCAGAATGCATCTTAATAAGTAGCCACTTTTTGCAAACTGCAAGCTCTTACCTACCATATTATTTCCTTTTTTTCCTCTTTCCTTCCTTCGTTCCCTCTTCTCTTTCTCCCTCCTCATTTCCTCTCAAGGAACCTTAACATTTGTTAGAGGATCGTGATGTTCTCCCAGGGGTGTGTTTAATAATTTCCTTCCTATCTCTCTTTTCCTTGCCCACCAATCTTCACCTGAGTCTGTGCTCAACATTTGTAGGTGAGAGAAGGATCTCTGAATGCCACTCAGTTCAAAGGTGCTATGACTTAGCTCTTCAATAGTTCAAGGAGTGAAAAGTAGTTCTACTTAATGAGGCAGAGCATTTGAGCTGCTGGTCTAGAAAAGATATCAAAGGAATTTGCTCATGTAACTTGTCAGCTTCTTGGTTTTTACTGTACATGCCTTCCTAGTTCCCTGAGACATAAAAAGCGCCATTTAAAAGGCATTAGATACATTTCTCTGGTTTAACATGCTTAAAGAGTCTCAGACATTGTAAAAAGTTGTGGAGCCTACAACTCTTATGCCCTGGCATTGGAAACTATTTAGGTGGAGACAGAGTTTAGTGTAGGATTATAAAAATGTGCCTTAGCCACCATCTAACAGAGAGTAAAATTTCTCTGTATTATATTTTTCAAAAGATAAAGTGGCAAAATTAGTTTGGGGATGAAAATGTTAGTAGAAGCCATCGAAAGGCATGATTTCATCCTTCGTTTTGTCTGGTGAGCAGTCTGAGACCAGGAAAGGTATCTGGCATGTTCAGATTCCTACAGTGGTTTCCCAGGACCCCTTCCCACCCCTGTACTATTCATTCATTAATTCACTCAATCAACAGACACATACTGTCAGTTCTTCTATATGTCAGGTACAATGAACAAGACTATGTCCTAACCCATCCCTCAAGCCACCTAATACATCTCGAATGCCGCAATATTCCCACCCAGTTAGTATTGTCTTCCTCTTAAATCCCATTCCTGTGATTGTGCCTCTTCGTAGGCACTCTCCCTTCTTATTTATTTATGTTCCTCATCCTTTTTTGCTCTGCTCACTTCCTCCCAGCTTTCCTCTTTCCCTCTCTCCTTCCTTGGAACATTTATTTTGTAACTTTTGTGTTCAGGGCACTAGGATAAACTCTGGAAAGACAATGGAGACTAAGCCTTCCTGTTTTTAAGGGGCTCACAGCATAAATGGAGGCTAGCATGTTAAGCCCCATGAAGGTCTTATTTTATGTTTCATTGTATGTATTGCCTCCATCTGGCTCATGATAACACCTCAACAGTTTTCTGTTTACTTTTTTAAAATTTTTAAAGTTTTATTGAAGTATAGATGATTTACCATGTTGTGATAATTTCTGCTGTGCAACAAAGTGATTCAGTTATACATACACACATATCCATTCTTTTTCAGTTTCTTTTTCCGTATAGATTATCACAGAATATTGAGCAGAGTTCTCTGTGCTATATAGCAAGTCTATATACCACAGTGTGCATATATGTCAATTCCAACCCTCCAGTCCATCTCCTCCACCCCGACCTGTCTCCTTTGGTAACCATAAGTTTGTTTTATTTTTTTATTTTTTATTTTTGTCTTTTTAGGGCTGTACCTGTGGCATATGGAAGTTCCCAGGCTAGGGGTCCAATTGGAGCTAGCCACCAGCCCACGCCAGAGCTATAGCAATGCAGGATCCAAGCTGTGTCTGTGACCTACACCAGAGTTCATGGAAATGCCAGATCCTTAACCCACTGAGCGAGGCCAGGGATTGAACCTATGTCCTCATGGATGCTAGTTGGGTTCATTAGCCACTGAGCCACAGTGGTAACTCCATAAGTTTGTTTGAAAAGTTTGTGGGTCTTTTTCTGTTGTGCAAATAAGTTCATTTGCATCAATAATTTTTTTTTTAGACACTAAAATCTTTCGAAATAGAATCTGGTTCCAAGCCATCTTTGTATTTTTCTAGAGTTCCTTTGGATATTGGATGTGCAGTGAATGTTTCCTGAATTAAAATGGAAACAAAATGCTGAAAATCATGTGAGGCATTAGGTCATTTCCTTGCTGCTTTAGTTTCTTGCCATCTTCCCTTTATGAATTTTGTTCTTTTTTTGTGTGTGTGCCATGATGAAAATAACTAACTTTTATCACCCACTTATTATGTGCCAAGTGCATGGTGCTGAGGTAGATACTATTATCCACATTTTACAGATGAAGGAATTGAGGCACAGAGTGATACAGAAATCTAACCAGAATTGAAGTTGCTTGGATTTGTTTCCATAACACGGCCACTTGTTTATGATTCTGCATGATACCGTGTGGTAATTTAGAATAATAGGTTCAGAGCCAACTAGCCTTGATTATTTTATATGAATGTACGTAAATTAATCCCTGTGAGGTTCGTTTTGCCGAAAATTGGGATAGTATATTAATTAATTGTTGCCTTTAGGGTGACATGAAATAAATTTGCAACACAAGGCCTAGCCCTGAAGAAACGTTTACCCCCTTCTTGTACTCCTCCCTCTTCAGAGACCCAGTACTCTTAAGGATGGAACTGTTTCCTGTGGAATCAGCATTTGATAGCAGGGTGGAAATGCTTTATTCCTTTTATAGAACTTGGTGGGAACTGGGTAATATGGTGATGGCGGCATTGCAGAGGGGCTTGGAATCTTTAAAATCCATGATCACATTCCAGAATTAGAAGGGGATTATAGAGGTTAGCTTCTGCAGGAGTCTTTAATAGATCTTGGTCTCAGAACTTGGGTATTTTCCTAACATTTATATACAATAGTTCCTCAGCAATTGTTCTATGTTCTTAAAGTTTCTGGAGAAAGCTTAATGGAGTAATCAATGGCCTCAGCCCTAGCATCCCTTTCTCCAGTCACCTTATAGCTGCAGGTGTGTGCCTTCTTCCCTTCCTGTGACAGCTGGGGAATCTCAGCCTGCTCATCTCTCCTCTTGGAATCTATTCCTTCCCACACCTCTGCCACCTGCTCTGTTGCTTGGGTCTCTTCTTGTGTTAGTGCTTTCCTTCCCATCTGCCTCTGTAGGGAAACCCAGAAGCCCTTCTGGTTTCTAGGAGTTGCTGATGATTGTGTAATGCAAATAATTTTAAGCAATGAATATAAACAGAGGAACAGGCTTTCAGACCTTGGGAAGTTCTCAAATTTTGAATTCCAGACTTGACTCCTTCCTGACATGAAAGCTAACATTCCTACTGCTTTTGTTCTAAGCAGTGAAGTCCACCCAACTCCCCCCATTCCCTAGATTCCACCCTTTAATGACACCAAGTTGAGTAATGGAAGGAAGGAAGCTAAGAATTGATTCCTCCCAGTTTTCAGAAGGCAATATAACCTATGCCAAGGGACTAAAACCTTTTTTTGTTTGTTTTTTGGCAGTCTGGTGAAACTTATAGACCAATTCTAAGACTGAGGTTTTTATATGCGGACAATAACATACATAATATCCCAGAGGATAACAATTATACTAAAACAAAGGAACCGAAATATTAACATGACTCACACCTTTCAGTATATTAACCTGTAAACAATGTTAGACAATGCATTGGGGAGCGATGACTGTATCTTGGTTACCAATGTGATAACACACAGATCTATCATTAGGGGTCCAGTGACTGCTAGGGGCACAGTTGCCCTATAGTTGGACAATATCTGTGGACAGGAAGATAACGATAAAGTGCAGTTAGAGGTGAGTCCTCAATAATACTGTAGTTTCAAATTAGTTGTGTGTATAAGTGACATATTTACGATAACTAATGTCATGTGAAAATGTCTATTATTTTTTTTGGTAAACAGGGTCATAGATGGCTGGTATTACAATGCTTTATTACTTACATTCATAGTTTCAAGAAATGCCACGTTTTAATTAGAAATGAATGAAAATAATACACAATATGTTTTCACAGCCAAGTCCATGAACCCTAATAGTCCTGTTGGTGATTTCTGAACTCCAAATGAAGACCTTATCTTAAGACTTCTGTCAGCTGTTCTCTCTCTAATCTCTTTACTCAGTCATTGTAACCTGTCCTCTGTGCCTTCCTCATTGTCACATAGTTTTGTCAAAATATCTTGAAATGTCACTAATATCAGAATAAATCGACAGCATTTGTAAGTATAAGGAAGCTTGAGCTGTCACTTTGGCTTGGGACTGCCAAATCCAGTGATGAAATTTTGCTTTCCTACCCTTGCAATTTCTTGCATTAAAAAAAATTTTTACTGGAAGCATCAAGAGGTGGGGAAAGGAAGATGGCAAATGCAGATGGAGCATAAGGACCGCATAACTTGTGGTAACTTTCCAGATGAGCATGAATATGCAGATTTTAGGCATATGATAATCAAAAGGCCTGGAGGTTCTTTTCCCAATCTCCTTATATCTCAGTGTTATTTCAAATGCACATTCTGATGGTCCTAATTAGGTTTTTCGCCCATATGTGTTAGGCTTTCAATTATGATTGTATGTATATCAATTTATGAATAGAAAGGAATTCCATCTCATCTTATGGATCATCTGATCTCTGTTGATTCATCAGTGACAGACAGGGAGCGTCTCCTAGCCTCAAATGTTCAGCATGTTGTGTTGTCTCTGAACTTATATGTACTTGAATACTTCTACACCTCTGGGGCTCTAAATGAGTATATGGCCCAAATGGCTGCTTTCCTCAATTAACATGGACAAAAGACTGCATCTCCAAATTACCACATTGGTTATTTTAGTCAGTTGTATTCCTAAGAGTGTGGTGTCCTAAACAAAAGGGATAACAGTCCTGTTCTGTGCACACACACAGGGTCATCTGCCTGTACAGTAAATGTTGTCTTTATATCGTGGTGCATCGCACATATCTGTATGATCTGGCCTCGGCTTCCTTTTCAGTTTTACTCCTAGCACTCTCTCACACACACCGAGACTGAGCCACACCAAACAATCTGCTGATCCCCAGACATCCTTGGTCATTTCACACCTCTGCACATTTTGTCTCCTGTGGCTAGAATTCACTCCTTCTGCTGTGTACTGGTGAACTCAAGACTTTGCTCAAATGACATCTCATTTAATTAAACACCTTTGGAATTCTTTTCCTAAAATCTCTGGGAAGAGTTAAGCACTTTCTTCCATGTGCTTTCACACTACTGTGTTTAGTGTTTGTATATTGATGGCATAATTTGTTAATTCACTCAGCAGATGTTTATTGGAGATCTGCTCAGTGAGGGGCTCAATCTCTGGGCATTGATGACTAAGGCAGACGTGTCCCCACCTTTCCAGAGCTTAACAGCTCAATAAACACATAAATAAAAAACTATTTATGTCTCAGTGAAAGAGACATACTGTCTCTTCTTATTTAACTGTATCTTGCAATCAACTTGAATGAGAAACAGTCCTCTTTTCTTTAATTTCCTCCCAGACCATTCACAAAAGCATTTATGTTATAGTTGACTTCATATTTATAGATGGGTTTTTATATTCAGAAGTTGAAAATATCATAAAATTCAAGACTAGATATCTTCTTTTCAAAGAGTTATTCTACCCCTCCACCACTGGGATTTGACCAAATTTCTCAGTGAGTTCCAGCCCTCTCTCTGCTAGTCTGACTCCTCTCTTTGAATCTTCAAGACACAGTTACATCTTAATTTCCCACAATTTGAACAATTTAATTTTCCATTCCCTTACTCACCTCCAGGCATACTTTTCAAAACCAGAAATTAATTGAGGGACTTTGATGAAAAGGGATTATTTGCCCTGGGTCTTACTCTTTAACAATTCAGAAGTAGTCAAAGATAAGAAATTTTAGGTTTTACTCTCTTATTCATGGTACATGGAAGGAACCATGGTTGAGGCATTTTCTCCTCCATTACTATGTCTTATGTACCTCATCCAAACTTTTAGAAGACAGAAATATCTACAATCAGGTTTTGTTTTAAATAATATTAAAAATCCTACTATAATATAATGCTATATATTGCTAACATTTATGGCTTTTTAAAGGATTGTAACTTTATCTTTACTGAGAGCCAATGCTAAACGATTTATGGACTGTAGAAGATTAAATTCAACTTTGGTATGAGACACTGGGCCTGCTAAAACCTGGGGTGGGTTTACTGAGCCAGACCTTAGGTTATTTGTAATTCAGTGTCAAAAGACAGGCTATGTTCCACTTTTTTCTTGACTTATAGACCTTCTTCATATGTTCCTCCCACTCTTTCTGATTTTTTTTTTGTTTTTTTTTTTGCAGAAACTGTCCGTGGCCTGTGGAAATATTAAGCCAACTTTTCACTATGTTCTCAAATACTTACATGTTTAAAGATAGATTCATTTGCTTATTTATTTTATTTGTTTACAGTGGCTAATATTTTCATAGCTCTTTGGATGTGGGCTTGTGTTAATTTGAATGGAAGAAATCTCTATGAGCTTAGCTTGATATTCATGTTATTTCACTGTCACTGCTATTAATACTTGGTGTATTTCATTCCAGGACATTTTCATAGGTATTTATTTTATGTTGCCGTAATTAACAATCCATATGGTATTTTGTTTCTTGCTTTGTTAATATTTGGTTTGCACTTTGAACAGTGCTCAAAATCAATTTTTCCACCTTTATTGAGGTAGAGTGGACACATAACATTATGTAAGTACAAGGTATACAATGTGTGGATTTGATACATTTACATAAGTACATATTTATTTATTCTTTATTCAAGTTTTTTTTTGTTTGTGTGTTTTTTTTTTTTTTTTTTTTTTTGCGCTTTAGGGCGGCACACATGGCGTATGGAAGTTCCCAGGCTAGGGGTTGAATGGTAGCTACGGCTGCCAGTCTATACCACAGCCACAGAAACACTAGATCCAAGCTGTATCTGTGACCTACACCACAGCTCATTGCAACGCCAGATTCTTAACCCAATGAGTGAGGCCAAGGTTGGAACCCACATACTCATGGATATCAGTTAGATTCGTTTCTGCTTTGCCACAGTGGGAATTCCAGTACATATTTATTTTTTTGATTTTCAAAATCAAAACAATTCAAAATCCTTTAATATGCACAGAACAGAATCAATAATTTGTTTTTCTTTGGAAAAACATCACCTGTTTGAGCCTTTCTCTTCTGCCGTTAAGCTATTGATAAAGCTTGCCAAATGGAATAAGGAAGCATTAAATAAATGCCTCTTTTTTCTAAAAATGGTTATCTCTATTGAAATCAAAGGCTTAGGTCCACATATTGCAAACCATTCCTAAACCACTTCAGAAAGTTTTTGACTACCTCCATCTTATTCCCCCAGTCCCTATTGCCTGCCTCAGGTAACCACAGAACTGTGTTTTTTTTTTTTTTTTTCTATGAGTTTGGGTGTTTTGTTTTTGTTTTAGATTATACTTATGAGATCATACGCTATTTGTCTTTCTCTGCTTGACTTATTTCATTTAGCATAATGGCCTCAAGATCCATCCATGTTGTCACAAATGGCAGGATTTACTTATTTTTATTCCATTATATACATATATATAGTCCATTATATACCTCTATATATTCCATTATATGGATGCGTAATATATATATTCCATTATAGATTCCATATATAACCTATATATAATGGAATCTGTAATGGAATATATAATATAGAATCTATATTGGAATCTATATAATGGACTCTATAATGGAATATATATATATATATAATAGAATACACACACACATATGGGATATATATATATATATGTGTATATATATATACACACACACACACACACATATATATATATATATATAAAATGGGATATATATATATATATATATATAAGATCATACACCACCAGTCCTTTATCCATTTATTTTCTGATGAACACTCAGGTTGTCTTGGCTATTGCAGATAGTGCTGCTGTGAACATGGGGGTGCAGATATCTCTTTGAATTAGTAGAAACTCGCTGTCTTTAGCTACCCCTGTACCCCATATTTATTTCCTCTCCTTGATATATGATCTGAAGGTTCAGTCACCACTGTTAGACATTATGTGTAACATACAAAGGACCTTACACGGTACTCGATGTACATGTGTGCGGCATGTGAATATTGTTCCTCTTAATAACAGTCATGAAGCTGGAGATATTTTCCGTAGCTTTTCAGGTGTGGAAATTGGAACCTGAGGAGTTAAGAAATGTGGACAAGTTCACAGATCTGGTCTCCAAAGCTCTTCTCCCTTGACGAGGGTAATAGGGAATGTGTGTGAAATTCACAACTAGCGTTCTGACTGGTGATTATGCTGCAGTTAGAGTTTTAATGTTGGGCAGTGATCGTCAAGGGGGAGGGTCTGGTTTATGCTAATGAGAGAATGTGATGCTGTACAAAATTACACCTGAAAGTGTACTTGGTGAAGGTGCTTGCAACTTTATTTTTTTTTTTTTTGCTGTCAATATTGACTTGAGTTATAACAAGGACTGTTTAGAGACACATTTTTTTTTTTACCTCAGAATAACCATACATCTCTGTCAAATTGAAATGGTGATAATTCCCCCCCATTTATTTATATGTAGATTTATTTCACAGATGTATTTTTGAAATCCTATAATACTCTAGGTATCTGCAGCCTTCCAATTTGGGGATTCTTTTTTTTTCAAAGATAATTATCTGACATACAAAAAAAGCTTTATGCACAATGACGTTAATTATGTTATTGTTTATAACTTTTATAGAAAACTAACAAAATATCCAATAATAGAAAATGGCAAATGGATGCATTCCTATATCTAAAAATTATGTAAGCAAGTTAAATCAACATTTAATTATTCAAGAAATACTTAGGATGTAGTGTTAGATAAGCAAAGTAATATTGAAAATTCAGAAATGGTATTACTTAACTATGTGTAGGTAAGTGCATAGAGGGTTGACTTGGGGATGCATTTTGGGATCTTGCAGACTAGATCTGGTCCCTGTATTATAAGCTCCCAAACCACTCCAAACTTTCCCTTTATTATACTTATCACATTTCCAATTACATGTGTGATGTCTACCGCTTCCTCTAGAATATGGATCCTGTGGTGGTAGAGACTGTTCTTACCTCGTTAACTCCAGCACATAGTATGGTGCCTGGTATAAATATGTAAGGAAATATTATTTAAATGAGTTAATGATTTGATTAAGAAGAGGGAAAATACGCAGCTAGATGAAGTGGTGGCAGCCTTGTGGATGATGACTAAGTGTGAGGGCTTTGGAATCAGACGTCTTAAGTTTGTCACATGGCACTACCCCTCCCAGTAACTCTAAGGTCTCCTTCAGCCTCTTCTTTTAATGTAAAATGAAGATGATTATAATACTTACCTCAGAGGGCTGTGGTGAGGATAATATGAGGTGATGTGTATGAAGTTCATCAGTGGGCAAGTGTTCAGCAAACGACAGCATCATGATCATAATTATTTTGTTCTGTATTTTCCCAGTTTTCCAGTGTGAATCTATTCATTTATGAATAGAAAAATCAAATTTAAGAAGAAAAATTAAACGTAATTGATATATTCCATGTCTTTTCAGTTGTTCCAGCTAGGAATTTAAGATAAACTGTTCACTGAAATATCTTCTGTTTTTGAAAATGTTGTGACACTTTTTCCTCTCCGTGGATCCTTACTTTTTAATGTTTTGAAGGGACTGAAATGCCCATGTTTGCAAAAACAGGAGGCAGTACACTTATTCTCAAGTCAAAGTTTTCATGACCAAAGAAATACTTTCTCAGGGTACTTCACACATCCATTTATACAAAGGTTTGTTGAAAATCCTTTAGTCAGAAGGTGTAAAATATAAGAAATGAGTAATTTGCCCTCTAGAACTCCTGAGGAATCTAGATTGGGAAAACTTTTCTTTAAATTCAAGTGCCTGGGAAGATAATTGAAGGGATTCTAGTCGGAAAAATGGCAGAATGTGTCTCTGGGAAATTTATCGCCTTTGTGGTTTGTTGATTGTATGTGCATGGCTAGAAGCTCTTATTGGTTCAAATGCACAGTAAAAGCAAATTTCAAATTCAATTCTGTAATCGACATTAATAATAAAATTTCTGGCAAACTCCAACTCCTTTCTCAAGACTCAAGTTATATGTTATCTGCACTGAGAAACCTTTCATAGTCCCCATGCAAAGTTAAATTTACTTTGTCTTTAGAGTGACTGTGGGTATTGTATCGATCTCATGAAAAATGCCTCTAAGGGGATGTATTTATCTTACAGGTTTTTTGTTCCACCTGTGCACGGCCATGTTCCTAATGTGGGACATGGTTAGGAAATATTTATTAAATGACTGAATTAATGAGTGAGTTAAAGAGCCTGACAGAGGCACCTTTTTAATCAAACAGGATTCACCATCACAGAAAGAAGAAACGAGAACACCTAAGTTTGTTTAAACTTCTGTGGCTCAGTGCAGAAATTGCTTCTCATCACACACTGATGTCTAAGGGGTACTGATTGACAGTCATGGTTTTGCTTCTTAGAGAATTATTAAATTCAGCTTGCCGCATCCCTGAGGGCAAGAGTCATGTCTCAGTCATCTCTGGGTCTCCTGTGTCTCCTGTGTTTGGAGCTCTGTGCTTAGGTTATGAAAATACTTCCATTCTGCTAAAGTCCTTCAGAAGACATCATCCTGATAAAAATGGCTTTTGATGTTCAATTCTCAAACTTCTCTCACTGCAATATAAGAATCTCTTCTGATAACGAATTTCAAGTGATATTAGTTGAAGAAAAACCAGTTTTACAGCCTTCAACCTAAACACATTTTAAACAAATTGATACGAGGTAAGTCTTGAGTTACATCCTGGATACAACTGGTAGATTGTTAGAATCACATGAAATAGGCTGGCTCTGGGTGCCTGAGTCCCTTCTTTGGAAAATTGCTTAGCCTAATGGAAAAGACATACAAGTCAGCCATTATAATGACTTGGACCTAAAATGATGCACTGGGACACTTGAGAAGGATTGTTCATCTAGCACAATCTAGGAGGCTGATGATTAGCTGAGCCTTTCTAGGGAATGTGAACAGCTGAGCTGATTTTTTTTTTTTTTTTGTAATGGTGGGTAGATTCTATCCAGGCAGAGAAGAAGGAGGAGTTTCTAAGAGGGGAAGAAGTATATACAAAAAGTATATACAAAATCACAGGTGTAAGAGAGAGATTAACGACCTATTTTGGAGGCTTGAGTATGAAGTTTCATGTAAGTGGACTATAGGCTGTGTTTGTGGAAATGGTAGCAGTTGATGCTTAAAGACGGGTAGACACAGAGCAGAAGTGGGCTTGTATGGTATGACAAGGTGTTAAGATATTTTGCTGAAGACTCTTGGGTAAGATAGAAGGTCATTCATGTGGCACTAGTCCACAGAAGAAGAATTATACATTTGCAGTGGAGAAGAAGAGAAGTAAACCACCACTACAATAAATAATATAGTGGTATAATTTGTGACTATGACAACAAAACAGAGAAGAGTTTCTGGGCTGAAATATTGGATAATTGATTATGCCATTCATTCACTCATTTTTGGTTGTTATTCTGTCTTCTTTTCTATTTTATTTCACTTTTATTAAAGTATAGTTGATTTAGTGTTGTGTCAATTTCTGCTGTACAACATAGTGACCCAGTCATATATGTGTGTGATATATGTGTGTGTGTATATATATATATATTCTTTTGCTCATACTATCTCCCATCATTTTCTATCCCAAGAGACTGGACGTAGCTCCCTGTCCTGTATAGTAGGACCTCATTACTTATCCATTCTAAATGTGATAGTTTGCATTTTTTGATTCAACAAATACTGATTTCGTACCTGCCATTTGTAGACCATTGTTTTAAGCACTATGGATTGAAAGGAAAGATTATGGGTCTTCTAGGAGCCTCATAACTTAGCAGGGAAGACAGAAACCTAAACAAACAGTGACAATACAGTATGCTAATTGCAATATGTATATATTTTAGTTGTAAGGTAAGCTGGGGACTTAGAGCAGGATGTCACTAATTTTTATTGGGAGTCACTAGAAACGTGTAAGAAAGTTGGTGATTCTTGGGCTGGATCCTAAAATAGATACAGAATGCTCCAAGGACACAAGGTGAAATGTTTATTTCAGGGAGGAAAATGAGCAAATGCATGATATTTCCAAGAAACCCCAAGTAGCTCGGTATTACTGCTGCTTAGGTGTTGAGGCAGTTTGGAGATGGGACTGGTGAGCAGGAGCCAGTCATCCAGGCCTTAGTGACTCAGGTTAAAAGCTTTGGACTTTTAACAGGCAAATCAGTGTTTCTCCACTGGGGGTGTACATCAGAATGATTTCAAGACTTCAAATACATTTCTGACATCTGGACTCACCCTCCTTCTCCTGAATTAGAAAGTCCAAAGTGACCCTTCAGTGTATATCATTTGCAAAGCTCCATGGACCAATCAGATACAATTCCACTTTAGGGAATGGTGGAATCATTGAAAGTTAAAGCTTTTTTTTTGTTGTTGCCACACAGTGTTCTCTTGCTTTTCTATCATTGTGAGTGACCTACACCTGTCTCAAAACACAAATTGGGTTGTAATGCTTAGTCCAATCTTATAATAATCAGTTGCCATTTTCCAATCAAATGTGCAGAATAAATGGACTCTGAAGACTGTGGAAATAGGCTCATTTGTGGAAACAACCTTGTCAGAAGCTGCATAATGTGGAAATGACCACAAATAATTTTTTTCAAAACCACTTTAGTTATAAAAGTCTTCCTAGTATATAATTGAATAATTCAATTGATTTTTATGAAAGAATCAGGCAATGAGGCTTGATACTTTTCTTTAAGACATGGAAACCAATATTTGCTTAGAAAAAAAAAGATGGACAGTAAATTACAATTTTAAAAAGTTGATAAAAGCCTCACTACAAACTCAGACATGGATACATTTTTTTCCATTTACATAACATGTATAAAAAAGAAGAAAATATTGCAGCATGTGACAACATGGATGAAACTGTAGCACATTATACCAGATGAAGTCAGTCAGTCACAGGAGTACAGATACTGCATGATTCCAACTTACATTGTCCAAGACGTAGAAGCAGAAATTAGAATGATTGTTGCCAGGAGCTGGAGGCGGAGAGAAATGGGGAGTTATTTTTTGAAAGGCATAAACTTTCAGTTATGCAAGATGAATAAGTTATAGAGATCTGTTGTATAGCCTTGTGCCAATACAATAGTTAACAACACTGTATTGTGTACTTAAAAATTGGTTACATAGGTAGATCTCATATTAAGTGTTCTTAGCACAATTAAAAAAAACAGAGAATTCCTATATTTTGAGTCAATACTTGTCTTACTCCTTTCAATAATTAGTGCTTATGAATGTCTCCTAATATTGGGTAGACATAACAAACAAAAGTGATATCTACATCCTTTGTTTTTAAGATAGATAAGCTATCCAGACTTAAGACAGGAAACGAAATGATGACTTCAAGCAGAAAAATAATCTGCTTTCCCTGATGAAATGACAGTGAGAGCATATGAAGTATTTGGGAGATGGTCAGTTCATGCTACATCACAGCTTGAGGTTTAACCATCGGTTGTAAAGAGCTCTGCAGAAACCCCTGCATTTCATGCCTTAATTTTTAGTGGCATCAAAGTTAACCCAAATCAGCATAGTGAGTAGGGGAGGGAATAAGGTATTGGGAAGGAGAAAAATCAGGTAGCTGAAGGAACAAATTCCTTCTGTTTTAGTCGTGCTGGGGACTGTTGGCATTATTTAGAACAAAGGAAATAAAGAGTTACAGAATTGCATGGCTAGAGAAACTAAAAAATTCTTCAGTTTTCCACCGCACACTTAAACCTCCTTCCCTGAAATAATCTTGCTTTTCATTTAATCCTTAGCTTGTAAAATGATATGACTTTTACATAACAGGCATTTAATAAACATTGCTTGAGAATAAACACATGCATAGTTCCAGTAAAATACTAGCTGAGTGTTTTCTCAACGCTTTTCTTTTATATCTCCAGTGATAAGAATCCTACTGCATTTGGAAAGTTCAGTTTCAAAGCTTTCCTTTCTATCAAGCATATACTATTGTGGTAGAGAATACGCACTTTGGGCTCCAGTAATATATATATATATATAAATCAAAAGCGTAGTTGATTTACAATATTGTGTTAGTTTTAGGTATACAGCAAAAGAATTCTGAATTCTTTTTCAGATTCCCATCCATTATAGATTATTATAAGATACTGAATATAGCTCCCTGTGCCATAAAGTAGGACATTGTTGTTTACCTATGTCAGATACAGTAATGTGTATATCTTAACCCCAAACTCCTAATTTATCTCCCTACTTCCCCTTTGGTAACTGTTAAGTTTATTTTCTATGTCTGTAAGTCTGTTTCTGTTTTGTAAATAAGTTTTGGAATATACATATAAGGATATATTATGATATTTGTCTTTGTCTGACTTACTTTGCTTAGTATGATAATCTAGGGGTCTATCCATGTTGCCTCAAATGGCCAAATTTCATTCTTTTTATGGCAGAGTAATATTCCATTATGTGTAAGTGTATATATGTGTATATGTATATATATATATGTATATACGTATATGTGTGTATATATATGTATATGTGTGTGTGTGTGTGTGTGTGTGTGTGTGTGTGTATTCCTTATCCACGTATATACATTTTCTTTATCCATTCCTGTCAACAGACATTTAGGTTGCTCCGTGTCTTAGCTATTGTAAATAGTGCTGCTATGAACATTGGGATGCATATGTTGTTTCAAATTAGAGTTTTCTTCTTTTCTAGATATATGCCAAGGATTTGGATTGCAGGATCATATAGTACCTCTATTTCTAGTTTTTAAAGAAATCTCTATATTGTCCTCCAAAATGGCTGCACCAATTTATATTCCCACCAACACTGTAGAGGGTTCCCTTTTCTCTAGGGCTTCTCCAGCATTTATTATTTGTAGACTTTTTGATGATGGCCATTCTGACTGGTGTGAGATGACACCTCATCATAGTTTTGAATTGCATTTCTCTAATATTCAGCGATGTTAAACATCTTTTCATATTAAGCCATTTCTTAATAATAACAGCTGTCCATATTCACATTTCACCATCTATGCAATAATAATTCTTATCCTTTGGACTGGAGAAATTCAGTCTTTTTGATAGTAAAATGTAGCATTTTTCAAACATACAAAAGCTTTACAATCAGATAGACCTATGCTTTATAACTAACATTTATCTTTGGGCAACTTACCCTTTTGGTTTAGAGCTTTTAAGGTTAAGCTGGATTTGTAAGATATTATGGGATAATAATAATAAAAGCTAACATTTATTAACCACCTATTATGTGCTGGTTATTATGCATACATATATGCATTATATTGATCAATCTGAGTTATAATAATTATTTTTCAAGGCAGAAAATATATTTTCCAAATATATAATGAGCATAGCAATTAAAAGTGTTATTTTCCATTGTCTTGCCTTGTTGCAGTGTTTCACAAGAGCTTTTCAATTCTATGATGTAAGAAGGAGAAGTATGGTAGAGGGGTTAAGAAGGGAGGGTCCTCGGGTATATAATCTTGCCCTGCTATTTCTTAGCTGTATAATCTTGGTCAAATTATTGAACCTTTCTAAGCTTCGACCTGCTTATTTATAAAGTAGGATCTTATCTGTAAAGTGGGATCAATCTTATTGATACATCATAGGATTTCACGAGATTAAATTAGATAAGGTATGATAGTGCTTGGCACATAAGAAGTTATAGTTACATGTAGTAATAACTTTAACTGTACTTACTATGTATCAGATAATATTTGAATCATTACATATTAATATAGTCCCTAAACAGTTTTACTAGGTATTTTATTACAGTTCTTGAGAGAAACAATCAATAGGACAGACAGATATAGATAGACAGGGATGAGGATATATAGAAAGAGGTTTATTTTGAGGTATTGACTTATGTGGTTATGGAGGCTGAGAAGTTCCATGATCTGTCACTCATAAGCTGGAGGCTAAGGAAAGCCAGTGGTGTAAATCTAGTCCAATCCAGAGATCTTGAAAAACCAGGGGAGCCAATGGTATAAGTTCTGGTCTGAACTGATGGCCTGAGAACCAGGAGGGCTCATATCCAAAGGCAGGAGAAGACGGACGTTTCAGCTCAAGCCAAGAGCGTATTCATGCTTTCTCCATTTTTTCGTTCTCTTCAGGCCCTTGGAGGGTTGGATGATGCCCACCAACATTGGGGAGGATGGTTTTCTTAGTCTACTGATATACATGCTAATCTTTTCAAATAACACCCTCACAGACACACTCAGAAATGATGTTTACCAGCTTTCTGGGTATTGCTTGCCCAGTCAAGTTAATACATAAAATTAACCATAGCAGGTAGGTAACATATTTCCCCTTAATTTATAGAGTGAAAAACGAAGGCACAAATAAATTACTTACCCTAGATATGGGGGAAAGACAAAAAAAGGTATTGTATAAAGAATATGTGGGGTGTGTGTATGTGTATCAATTCTACAATCAATTCTATCAATAAGGAAAGCATAACTAATTCAACAGAAAAAATGGAATAAGAGAATGACAATACCATGTGCTGGAGAGGGTGTGGAGACGTTGCTATTATATATGCAATCTGGCTCAACCACATTGGAAAACTGTTTGCTTTTATCTACTTGATTTAAATATTTATGTACTTTATGATCCAGCAAATCCACATTGACATGTAAATACCCAAGGAAAACTTGCATGTGTACAGTAGCAGCTCTGCAAGAATGTTTATGGCAGCTTTTTTTTTTCACAATAGCAAAAGTGAAATGATTCAAGTGATCATCAGTAAGAGAGTGTGAGAATCTATGGTGGTGTAGTCCCTGGATGGACTATTATAGAGCAGTCAAAATGAATGGACTCCAGTGACATGCAAAACTATGGGTGAATATTATTAGAAATATAATATTAAGTTAAAAAGTCAATCTCCAGTTCTCATTATGGCTCAGTGGGTTATAAACCCAACTAATATCTGTGAGTATGCGGGTTTGATCCCTGGATCTGCCCACTCGGTTGGGGATCCAGTGTTGCCATGAGCTGTGGTATAGATTGCAGACATGGCTCAGATCCTGTGTTGCTGTGGCTGCGACTGTGGCAAGCAACTGCGGCTCCGATTCGATCCCCCCAGCCCTGGAAACTTCCATATGCCACAAGTACAAGTACAGCTCTAAAAAAAAAAAAAAGAAGAAGTCAATCTCAAAATATTACTTATAAGTTGATTACCTTTTTGTAAAGTAGAACATATTTTTAGGAATACATATAGTTGTAATAAACTTAAAAAAAGAAATTCATAGTTTCCTTGGTTGGGGCAGGCAGGGAATATGAACGGTGGTCAAAATTAAATGTAGGCTATTGCCAAGATCCTAACTTTTGTTTGAGTGGTTCATCAGTTTCTATGATATTATTAGAAAGTAAGTGAATAAACAAGGAAGCTATGCATGGAGCAATGATAACAGGGTGTCATAAATGTGAGAGTTTCATTATTCCATTTTTGTTCATTTGAAATCCAAAAAGAGAGGAAAACATATCCTATGTCATTATGCTCTGGGGTCTAGAGTTTCAACAGATGTGCTGTCTTATTACTTTATTGTTATTGCTTTATTGTTACTACTATATTCTAAAATGAAATATATTTCCATAGGTTGTTTAAATAAACTGTGTATCAAAGATTGTTCTTAGTTCTGAGGATATAGAAGTAAACAAGACAAACAACATCCCTTACTGAACTTTTATTTTTCAAATGGTTGGGTGACCCAATCCAAGCTACTTAGATAAAACAGGGTATCTAGAGGGGTGTTTCTGGGAAACTGGAAATATATTTGAGAAGCTGGAAAATACAGCAGAATTTTTCAATCATAAGAGGAACTTCCTTGAGGATAAAGCTGATACGTTGAGGATGGAAAGAATCTGGGTCCTTAATGATGTTCGTAATTGAATTAAACATTCCTGTAGCCACCTTATTTAGGAGTTACATTAATGGTTCCATGAAATGATAAATTTTCCTTACTGCTTAAATCACGTGGGATTGGAATTTCTTTTGCTTTCAAACCAGAGAATCCTAGTTGACAAACAATTTGGTACTAGTTAAAAATATTTTGCAAGGAACAGACTAAGATTTTGGAATTTGTAGGGAATAGCTAGAAATTTTTGATGTTCCCAGTGTCTATAAATATCCCCATAAAAGGATTGAGTTCTTCCTGAATAGTGATGTGAACTTCAATTATAAAAGGATGTGGTATAGCACAAAATAAAACTTAAATGGATGGAGAAATACTACTTTTCATGAATAACTGGTGACCACAGGACCCTGGTAGAAAAGCTGTGGTGAGATAAGCTCTAACTGCCTCTACTCTGCAGGCCTTCGGCATCCTTTGCTAAATAAATGTGTGTATGTCTTTTTGTGTTCATATTCTACCAATCACTAGTGTGTGTGTGTGTGTGTGTGTGTGTGTGTGTGTTCATATTCTACCAAACACTAGCTCACTTTATACATGGTACCATGAAAAATACAAAAATAATTAAAAGACGGGGGATATGAGAAGGGTCTACAAGTAACTTATAACAACACTCTTAACAGGCTGAGTGTCCCATAATTGGTGCTCTCAAATACCATATGATATCACTTATATGTGTAACCTAAAATATAGCACAGGAGTTCCCTTCGTGGCGCAGTGGTTAACGAATCCGACTAAGAACCATGAGGTTACAGGTTCGATCCCTGGCCTTGCTCAGTGGGTTAAGGATCCGGCGTTGCCGTGAGCTGTGGTGTAGGTTGCAGACGCGGCTCGGATCCCGCGTTGCTGTGGCTGTGGCGAAGGCCGGCAGCTACAGCTCCTGTTAGACCCCTAGCCTGGGAACCTCCATATGCCGCGGGTGTGGCTCTACATAAAGGCAAAAAGACAAATAAAAAAAATAGCACAAATGAACCTATCTGTAGAATAGGTACAGACTCACAGACATGTAGAACAGACTTGCATTGCCAAGGGGGAGGGGGAGAGAGGGGGATGTACTGGGAGTTTGGAATTAGTAGGTGCAAACTGTTACATTTAGAATGGATAAGCAGTGAGGTCCTATATAGCACAGGAAATTATATCCAATCACTTGTCATAGAACATGATAGAATATAATATGAGAAAAAGTATATATTCTTATATATATGACTATTCTTTGCTGTATGACAGAAATTGACAGAACATTGTAAATCAGCTAAAATAAAAATAAAAAAAATGCAACGGTGATTCTGAAACATGAGAGATTCCATTTGAGTGGCAGGAAAGAAAAGGCTCAAGATTCCACAGCATTTTCTTTTCCAAGTCAAATTTCTTGGACATGTTGTCCATACCATTATAGTTCTTTCTTCAGAAGTAATCCCTGGGAATGGAAAGATCACATTTTTAAGTCAAGATAATTCAATTCTGATTCTTAGCAGTTGTCCTTAAAGTTCATGTTACAGTTGAATAACCTTGAGAAATTCACTTTCCTTATCTAAACTTCAATGTTCTCATGTAAAATGGAAATATTACATATATCTCAATGGGTGGATATTAAAATTAAGTGCTTGGTCCATACTAGGTTAGGCAATCCTCCCCCTGCCCTTTACAATTTATTTTTCCTCTGTCCTTTTCTGGGTTTACTTAGTCTCCCATACTTTCCTCAAAGTTTTTCTCTGGCCTTGGTGGCACTCAGGGATACATTTTTCATATTGCTACTGATTTTGCAATCAATGTATCCTAATCCCCAATGTTTCCCACTTGGCCTTTGGTTATCTAATTGTAAGCACTTCTAATGTATCCATTCACCATCAGCTTTTCCCTCTGGTATTGACAGTTCCTTATTGATTGAGAACATTTTTGAGGAACATTCTAACTCTTCCAGTCATCCTCTCAGGCCTAATATGAAGAGAGAGTTATCACCTCACCTACTGAATACTTTCTTCTTCCTATTCATAGTTCCTTCCATCTGTGTTAAGCTGGATCTAATGTAGCCTTTTGTTTTTCTTTGTTTTATTTCCCCCAAATTGTCTTCATTGGGAATAGATACTAGATATTTTTTGTTTCTTTTTAGGGCTGCACCTGCAGCATATGGAAATTCCCAGGCTAGGGGTTGAATAGGAGCTGCAGCTGCCTGCCTACATCACAGCCATGGTAACATTTGATCTGAGCCACATCTGTACCATAGCTTATGGAAACGGGTCCTTAACCCACTGAGCAAAGCCAGGGATTGAACCCACATCCTTATGTACACTATGTCGGGTTCTTAGGCTGCTAAGCCACAATAGGAACTCTGGTACCAGGTCTTTTGCTATTGCTACATAGCAAATACACAATTTGTGTTTCTAGCCCAGTATTATGCGCATTAGACAAATGAATTGTATAATACCTAAAATGATCATTTTGGAATGGTAGTCAGGGAAATAGGCTCAATTCTGCCTCTAACTGCCTCATGGTGTGCCTTTATATAAGCTACTTACTTAGCTTCTCTGTAAAATTGGAATAATAGTAGCATCTTTTTACAGGGATTGCTGGGAAGGTTAAATGAGTGAATTTAACAGCCTTGCAGAGCAAGTGGTTAAAATGTATTGGCTATTTTTACTCATCTCTGACACACGGGGATTTCTACTAATATGAAATTTAAAACATTTGCTGTAAAAGGAGGAGTTAGCATTTATTCAATAAACACCATGTGAAGAGCCAGAATAATAGTAATAGCCATCATTGCTGATCTCTGACAACTTATCAGGGGCTGTGCTAGTTGCTTTCCCTAATTGAACTCAAGACAGCTGCTTGAAACTCTGAAGCAAGGTCATAATTATCTGGGCACTGATAGCTCAAGGCCTAAAATCCTTTTATAAATTTGGACTCCACCATTCCTGTTGAAACTAACACTTCATCCCCACCCAAAAGGTGCATCCGTGTTTAGTGCATATCTAATCTGCCCACTCCCACGCTGTCTCTTCCCAACCCGGACTCACGCACTTCGCTTCCTCCCCAAATTTCATAGCCTCCCCAGTAGAAACTCTCCTAACATCTTTAACCATCCACAGGTGTTTCCTCCATCATTGCTTATGAGTTAAACCCGGTGTTCCCCTATAAAAACGCTCCGTTTGGCATTTTCCCACTAGCTCTGCTCAGGGACGGACCTCCGAGGGGCTGCGGGGAGAGGCCGGCGTCGCCCAGCTTCGCAAGAGGTGCGTCCTGACTACACTAGTCTGCTCCTGGGAAAAAGCCGTTTCTGTTCTTCGGAGGTAAGGGGTTTGGGGAGACGGCTCGAGAAACAGAAGATAAGGGTGTTTAAGAGGGAGGTGATTTTTGGTTATGGAGTCAGTCGGACTTGAAATCCTACTCATATTTTTTACTAACTCTGGGACTTAGGGCCAATGAAGTTCTCATGATCCAGTGAATTTTATAGATGTCGTATTTTTCTCAGATACATCATTTATAAAATTGGGTGGAAAATAACTACTTACTTCACAGGGTTGTTGTAGGAGCAAACTGAGATAATGTGCTTACGGTGTTAAGGGCTGTGCTGGCATGTGAGAAAGTTTCCATGTCAGTTGCGATTATTATTTTTATTACTGTTTTACTACCACTGCTATCATTTATTGAGCATCTGGCATAAATCAAACCTAATAAAAACTGTTTTGCGTATGTTAGTTCATATCTCCTCATTTAAATGTGCAGTAAGTCATGTTAAACTTTTTTTTGAGTTTTGCTATGCAGAAAAGTGGGGCAATAGCTACAGAGGGATTTGGAATCTGGAGAGAGTTTTTCCTGAAATATGGGAGGGATGATAACAATTTCGTGTGTGTGTGTGTGTGTTATTTTAGGGCTGCACCCGCGGCATGTGGAGGTTCCCAGGCTATGGGTCTAATCGGAGCTGTAGCCGCTGGCCTACACCATAGCCACAGCAACGCGGGATCCGAGCTGCATCTGCGACCTACACCACAGCTCATGGCAACGCCGGATCGTTAAACCCCTGAGCAAGGCCAGGGATTGAACCCACAACCTCATGGTTCCTAGTCGGATTCGTTAACCGCTGCACCACGAGGAGAACCTCAAGATGATAACAATTCTAGGGATGATGTAATAAATCTATTAGAGAAGGAGAAATAAAAGATGCAAGGGAGAAAATGATAACTGGGAACACGAGGGAATAAAATCCAAACCTTATGCAAAGGGTAGAGAGAATGACCATTGTTAATAGAAGGACTGTTTCACATTTATAATAGGATGGAAAGAGAAATGGCTGTGGACTAGGTGTTTTGGTAGATACGAAAGTGTGGGAACTATTATCATGTGGCTTTTCTTCTATTTAAAATAAAGGTAGGACCCACTACTTTGAATATAAGCGGCGTATGGCATCTTTGAGGAAATAGGAGAACTGTGTAAAGTATGACGGCTGAGCTTCTTAGAAGAATGCAGTAACATTCAGTGCCAGGCAGTGCTGAGCTTGGGGTTGTTGCTCATGAATGCAGAGTGAAAGCAACTTTTGCAATCATGTGATGTCCTTCAGCGACTTCAGCTGTGTGAATGAGGCACCGAATGAGAAGGTGGAAGGTTAAAGTCAGTCAGGGCTGGGATGAGCACCACTGAGGGCAATGTACACAGGAGTTAAGGATACTAATAAGAGCTTGATAGTAACCACAGCTGTGGATCTGGATTGGGGTCTATGTGATAGAAGCCTGGTGATTAGATAAAAAGTGGAGGGGTCATTGGATGGATGGGTGATCTCAATGAGGCTGAAGGATAACTGATAGGAGGGTGTGAGAGTAAATGATCTAAGAATAACTGATAGGGTGTGAGAGCAAATGACCTGGTGGGAGTTTATGGTTGGTAAGTAAGTAGGAAATTCAATTTAAAATTTTGGAGGTGATGAAAGTTTTTGGCAATGTCTTAGTCCAAATCTCATGCAAAGTGAGTGAGGTATAAACTTCTGTTGTTGTGAGGCCCAAAGATTGAGAGTGGTTGGTCGTGCAACAAAAGCTGATGAATACAGGGAATTAGGTGAAGGACTTGGATTGCCCCACTGAAGAAGTCCTTGGGATTCAAGCAGCATGCTTGATAGCCAGTGATCCTGGCAAAACTCCTCACTATTTAATGAAGTCTCAGTTTCAGGTATTTTCAATTCTATCAGATATTAGAATTAAAATGCCAATAATGTTGTCCATGGATGTCAGGCCTTGTGCTTGTTAACTAGTTGTCTTCTTTGTAAACCACCAGTGTTTACAGAGAAAGACACTGTGGCATGAGTTTCGAGCTGGATAGATATGAAATCAAATCCTACCTCTTTCATTTTTCCACCTGATTAACTTTAGGCCGGTTACCTTCTCTAAGCCTCAGCTTTTTTTTTTTTTTTAAACTTTTTATTTGAAGTATAGTTGATACATTGTTGCATTAGCTTTTGGCATACAGCAAAGTGATTCAGATACGTATATATTTTTCATTTTGTTTTCCATTATGATCTATTGCAAGACAGAGTTCCCTATGCCATAGTAGGGCCTTGTTTATTTTATATACAGTAGTTGGTATTTGCTAATCCCAAACTCCCAGTTTATTCCTCCCTCACCCTGTTTCCTCTTTGATAACCATAGGTGTGTTTTCTGTCGTGGGTCTGTTTTGTAAATGAGTTTGATTTATATCATATTTTAGATTGCACATAAAAGTGATATCATGGTATTTTTCTCTCTAACTTAATTGACTGAGCATGAAGTCTCTAGGTCCATCCATGTTGCTGCAAATGTAAACCTCAGCTTTTAATTAATAATGTAGGCTGTGATGAAGGTGAAATAACACTTTTTCCAAACATTGGGCATAAGCATTTCAATCTACTGGATCCCAAGGTTGTATATCATAGTTCTAAGGAGCTAAGTCTGTGGGTCTCCTACCTGATATAAAACACCTCTTCTCACCACTTAATCAGCAAGTAGGTGAGAAGAAACCTCTCAATTTTGTCATCTATAAACTAAGACAACTGTAGGACTTGCCCAACTGGGCTATAGTGAGGACTAAGTGAATCAGCATCTGTGTCATATCCAGAGCACAGTATGTGCTATGTGAGTTGTGGACTGTTGAGTGTCTATCTTTGACTACAAAGAATAAATATGGATCAATGGCTTTTCAGTGAAGAGCCACATCGGGGCAACTGGGGCCTCTGAGGAGGGTCTTCTTTGCTGGCCTGAATGTCTCCCCATAAGAAAGGAAGCTGCAGCATGAAGATGCACTGTATTTAGTAATGAGAGGCATCCTACTCATTTCTTTGCAAAAGTTGGACCAAGATAACAGTGCAGATAAGGAAGGGTAGTGCTTGTGTTGTGGGTTTACCGAACACTTATCCTCTCTTTTGCACTTCTTTACCTCCTGCAGTTTTGGACTAAGGAGATAAATTGATGGTTTATATCCTTCTCTCTTGGAGCTCTTTGACTTTTTAGTGCCTTTGCTCATGCCCTGCACTTTGCCTGGAATGCCCTTCTCTTCATGAAACTATTGTTTTTCCTCGATTCAGCTCACATCTCACCTTCTTTGTAAAGCCTTTCTGGTCTTCGTGGGGCAACTCTCTTGTGCATAGATAACTTTTTTTTGTGCTTCCACTGCTCTTTGTAAACCCTCTTTTATACCACTTACTGTCTTTAATTAAAAGTTCATCTCCTCCAACAGACGCTGGTATCCATTGATGGCAGGGTCATAATTAGTGACACCAGGATTGTTGGTCCTTATTTCAATGCCTTATAATACTTAGTATTTTACTTTTAAAATTAATCTTAAAGTATTTTTCCACCTTTGAGATAACGTATAACACTGCTGTATGTCTAATGTAGGTAATGTGTACAATGTGTTTTGGTACAATTGTATATTGTAATGTGACTAGCACCACAGCATAGATGACCAGCACCACAGCATTAGGTAACATGTTCATCATGGATGGACCTAAAGGGCATTAGATGAAGTGGAATAAGGCAGAAAAAGACAAATACTGTGTGATAACAATTGAATGTAGACTCTGAAAAAGTTGGACCTGTAGAAACAGTAGAATGAACTCTGGGGCTGTGGAGTAGGTGCAATGGGGAGATGTTGGTCAAAGAGTACAAACCTCTAGTTAGAAGATGAGTAAGTTCTGGAAATGCAATACCTACATGAATACATGAAGAAAGACTTAAGGTCATAGAAATGGCAGCCACAGCATCACAGTCTTAAAGCATTTTATGGCCCTACTGTAATAAGAGAGCTTCTGTACCAGGTGACTGATGGCTCTACAAAGTCAGTGGTTGTGCTTGGCTTGGCATCTTGTGTTTTAATAATGCAGCTAGGTAGAAATCAAGATTATTGCAGTCATAGGTGCAACCCAAAGCTTGTTTTGGTTTAACACTCAGCTGAGTTCATTGATCTTGGTTAAGAGCAGGCACTTGAGTTTGTGATTCAGGATCTAATCCAATCCTCTGTTTTTATAATTAACAAGTTCAAGACTCGGTGATTAAATTCTGACAACAATCTAAATTTCAGTTAAAGAGCAATTCCATAAAGACCGAAGTCACTGGTCCGTTTAACACAGCTCTTAAAGCTGGCTTTTAGCTTGCTTTGATCCCAAAGACTTTTCCCAGTCAAGCTGGAGGTTAGCATCATAAAGACCGACTTGTACTAACCACATTCATAGAAGATTGATGTATAAATCAGAAGGCCCATTTGCTAATTGATAAGAAATACAACTTCCACATTGTAGAAACTATGAGTATGAGCTGTCAGCATGTTTTTTTCCATAAAAAACTGTAAATCTATTCAGAAGACCAATGACATAAAAAGTAAGAATTAAGGGTAGAATTCGGCTACCCTGGTGGTACCATTCCCTGTTGTATGTTAATTAAGCTTTTCATGCTTTTCACCCATTCATTTTTCAAATGTTTGTTGAATGTTTGGTATATTCAAATTGGGATTTAAAGATAAGTAGTTCCCGTCATGGCTCAGTGGAATGAACCCAACTAGCACCCACGAGGATGCAGGTTTGAGCCCTGACCTTGCTCAGTGGGTTAAGGATCCTGCACTGCTGTGAGCTGTGGTGTAGGTCACAGGTGTGGCTTGGATCCCGCGTTACTGTGGCTGTGGTGTAGGCCAGTTGGTACAGCTCCGATTGGACCGCTAGCCAGGGAACCTCCATATGCTGCGAGTGCTGCCCTGAAAAGACAAAAAATAAAAAATTAAAAAAACTTGTTACACTGTGTTCTTGGGTGGAAAAAAAGAGGGTTTAAAAATGACAGATTGACATGGGTTAAGTTTTATAGTTTAAGGATGTACAAAGAACAGTGGGTGCTCAAAGATGAGTGAAAACTTCAATGGTCATGGGAAGCTTCATGAAAGTACTACATTCAATTAGTGTTTTGAGGAATGATTAGTTTGCTAGTTGGAGAGGTGTGTGTGTGTGTGTTTGTGTGTGTGTTTATATGTGTGAGTCTCACAGGTATGCTTTAGAATGGGAAACGGCAGTATTTTGGTATGGTTGGAACATAGGGGTTGAGAATGGGCATATGAAAATAAGAAAGGACAAGGAAGGAGTCAGAGATCAGAACCTGGAAGACCTTACATACCCTGCTTGAGATTTGCATGTGATGAAGAGGCGAGAGGTTTTATGCAAGTGAGTAACATGTTCACATTTACACTTTGGAGCCACATCTTTGAAATCCATGTGGGGTAATGGATTGGAAGAGGGAAAGACAGGAGGTAGAGAGACCTATTAGGAAATAATCAAGTACAAGATCTTAGGGAGACTCTTAGTTAAGACAGTGTCAGCAGTCTGAAAATGAGAGCATAGCTAAGACAGAGAGCATAGCTAAGAGGGGGTAGAATAGATATGAATAGAGCTGTCTTTCTGGCCACTGGAGCCTTTTCCAAAGTGCTGGTCATTATCAGTCCTGTGGTGCCATGCTCAGAGCATTGATGGGTCTGAGAAATTGTCTTGAGGCACAGATGGGTGAGGAATGATAAATCCTGTCTGCCCTGGGGGTCAGAGAACCCTGGAATCCAGAAATCTTGATATGGGCTGCAAGCTTGAGTAAGGGCTGTGAGAAGAAGGTCTACTTAGTAATTCAGAAAGTTGACCCCAACCCACCCAAAACCTCCACAGTAGAGTGAAAAGTACAACAACTTTGGAGTCGGACAGACAGGGATTAAAATCTTAGTACTACCAATGGTTTTCTATGTGACTTTGGATTTGCTACTCTGCAACCTTAATTTTTCTCAGGTACAGCATCGTAAGTCAAAAAAAATTTCTTCCTGGCATTATGCTAAGCAAAGTGAGTCAGAAAGACAAATACTGTATGATCTCACTCTTAAGTAGAATTGAAAAAGAAAAACCCAAAACTCCCAGATACAGAGAACACGTTGGTGGTTGCTGGAGGCAGGGAGTAAGAAGTAGGCAAAATGGAAGAAGATAGTCAAAAGGTGCAGACTTGGAGTTGGAAGTTCTAGGAATGTAACATAAAGCACAGTGACTGTAGTTAACAATATTGTATTATATATTTGAAAATTGCAATACTGTATTATATATTTGAAAATTGCTAAGGGTAGATCTCATTAAGAAAAATGTTGATGGATATTTGCTAAACTTAACAGTGATCATTTCACAATATAAAAATATATCATCCTTATGTTGTACACTTAAAGCTAATAGTGTTGTATGTCAACTATATTAAAAGAAATTCTCTCTCTCAGACTTGTTGAAAGGATTAATATATAAATTGCTTATCAGAGTGGTGGGCCTATAGTGAGGGGTCTCAAAAACATTTGTGTTTTTCAGTTGACTTAAAGACCCTAACAGTTGCGAGTTTGTTTTATTCAAAGTCTTACTGAGGACTACTGGAGATGGCTCTGAGGGAAACACCCTGAAGAGGTAGGGGAGCAACCAGTATGTATGTGAACTTTTTGGATAGGAAATAGGTATAGTTAAGCATACATCTTGGTAGAAGATTACTGCTAATCATAAAGAATAGACATCTCAAGTCATTTTAATTTTATTTTTTTAGTGCTTTTTTTGGTGGGGAGGGGGGAGATAGAATTGAGTCGCCAACATTCTTCCTGAGATACAAATCTAACTATCTAGGGGGCTGTTTATCCAAAGCGCAGAGTCCTTACTCCTGTCTTTGGTCCTGAATTCCTTTGAGGGTCCACTGTAAGTGGGTGACTGAGTGGGTTGAGACATAACCCTTGTAGCAAATAGGAAGGGGAAGAGTAGGGAAGAAAGTCGGAAGAATGAGATACTTCCTGACGCCATCTGGCCATGAGTGTGGTAGTAAAAGCTCTGGACTGGGTGAGAGAAAGCCTGGGTACCAGTCTTATCCTCCTGCTAACATAGCATCCTCCTTTGCAGTTAATATGTGGCAGCCACACTGATCTGGAATGTCTGAAGGACAAGGGAGTCAGAATCTGGTCATTTTTGAGGCAACCTTTAGGTAGTGGTGGCATTGAATTTCCTAAAGGGGCCACTGCTTCGCGAGGACACTTAAAGTATCAGTCCTAAAAAGCAGAGACACTTTAGAAGAAAAGGAAAAACATAAAGGATAGCCTCTGTTTTTTTGTTAAGTTTTTCCATCTGAAGTTGAGCTCAATAAAGCTTAACTGAGCAATAGTGTGTTAGGTGCTGGGAACTAAACAAAGGATGGCAACATGTGGTGCTTGTCCTGGAGAAAAGATCACTGTTCAGAGGATTGTTCTTAGGTCTCAATACCGTGAACCATTGACTCAGCTTTCCTTTTGCTTTGGTGTGGAAGTCAGATGTGAAGTTAGAAGAATTCTGGCTGAAAGTGCTGGAGTTTGAGGCTACTGACCACATGCCATTATGACAAAAGCAGAGGGAAAATGAATGTTCGGGAACTGAATTTCTTAGACTGACAACTGGATTCTCCAGATACCCTTTGAGAACAGATGTGAGCCGCTCATACCAGAGAGCTCCTTCCTGGACGTCAGAGTCCTAGTCTAGGGTATGGCAGCTCTTTTGCTTTCCTTTGTGAGCTTTACTTACTCTTGCGCTGATAAAAGTGCCAGGATGGATACATTTCAAGGAAATGAACAGTTTAAAATGTTGCCTGTTTAAATATTAAAATTAATTTGTCCTGTGAGTTGTGTCTCATTTTTATGGGGCCTTGAATAATTCAGGAGCTGCCGAGTTTGTTTGGAGCTTGTACTCAGATCTTGGCTGTCTTGCTCGGGAAGCAGCCTGCGCAGAAATGCTTAACTTGTGCAAAATGAACTCTACTGGGGTCTGCATGGCAGGGCTCCTAGGGGTATGCTTATGGAAGGCGCAGTTTAAGAGATTTTCAAGAACAGACTGGAGAAGGCATGCAAATTGATCCCAAATTACAGGTTAATCTGAGACAAACTGGTCCAAGGCGTGGAGTGGGGAGGAGTTACTTAAGGATCAGTTAGCTCTGCTCCCTTGGATCCACAGGATGTCTATGCTCCTTAGTGTGAAACCCAAGGTCTTCCATTTTCTAGGTCCTGCCCACTTCCTATATTCAAATTATGCACTGTTTCTTTGCATTATGGACCTTGGGCTCCAGCCACATGGAGTACCTTGAAGTTTGTAGAGGCATCATGCTCATTTGAACTTCTATGCCTTTCATCAGCTGCTGCTTCTGCCTGAAGACTATCCTACTCACCCATTTCCTCCAATGAGGCCTTCTTCCCTTGTCCTTCTAGCTTCAGGTTGTTACAGGTTTTTAAGAAGCTTTTCCTTTTTTTTTTTAATGGGCTCACCCACAGCATGTGGAAGTTCCCGGGCCAGGAATTGAATCTGAGCCACAGCTCCAGCAATGCCAGGTCCTTTAACCCACTGTGCCAGGCCAAGCATTGAATTTGAATCCATGCCTCAAACAACCTGAACTGCTGCAGTCAGGTTCTGAACCCACTGTGCCCCAGTGGGAACTCTTAAGGTGCTTTTCTTGAAACTCTCAATTGTTCTAGGTGTTCTGTCTTCACTCAGTGTCTTGTGCTTTCCCCCTCAGTGCTCAATCTTCTGCATAGCCATAGTCTATTCACAAGTCTACTTAAGCTACAGAAACCAAGCTTCCTGAAGTCAGAAGCTATTTGCTTCACGTGGTCCATAGCAGATGCTCTTCATGTGCCTGTTGAATTGAGATTAGATGGAACCTGGTACCCTAAGCTTCAAGCTTGTCTGTTTTCCCAAGGGGCAGGACACTATGCAGGATTCCATTGTTGGAGAGTTACTGCTTTGTGGCCAAGCATTACTGTTTCTCTTCAAATGCTCCTGGGATGGGTGGAGCCTACCACAGAATGTCACATCCTCATAGCGTGCTCACCTTGTCTAATGCTAGCAATTAAGAGCTCTGGAGGTCTGTGGTAAGGTGATGGTTGAGAAGAGGAAGATAATAAAAGGAAAATCTGAGAAGCCTGAAGAGAAACTACACAGGTTTTTCATGGAAAGATCCTTTAGGGTCAGACAAACCCACTGGCAAATATGCTGTGTTATAATTTCATTCTGTATCTCTGAAAACAGAACTATAAGAGGTCAAACATGTCCTATTTTTCTTTGGATTTCCAATACTTGGTTATTTCTGAGTTGTTGCTCATTAAGTGTTCAAATTCTTAAAAAATGGACTGAGGGGGAAATTAGCACATGATTAAAGAATGTTTTTAGTATTTTAGTTCTGAATATAAAGGGAAAAGCTGCTCTTTTGGTTCTGAGTTTTTTCCTTACTTTAATGACCATATTCTTAGCCTATCCGTTCGTACCTCTGCCTACTATTCAGAACTTGAAATTTTCTTTTTTCTTAATGGATTTTATTTCAATTATAGGTGTACATAAATCATCACAAGTCAATTTTACAGATTTTGTATCCCAAACCCACAGTGCATCCTCCCCACCCCCCAGATTGTCTTACTTGAAAAACCAAGGTTTTCCAGAGTCTGTGAGTCATTGTCTGTTCTGCAAAGAGAAATTAATTTTCTTATATAACCATTTAGATGCTTCTTTCATCCTTGCTCTTAGAGATTATGAGGCTAATGCTTTGTATAATATATATAATATAATGCTTTGTATAATACTTGTTGATAATGTGTTCCTGCAGAAACCCCAGGTGGGGACAAAGAACACCTTCTCACTGTTACTAGGACAGAAGGAGTCACAGTCCATGTGGGTCAAATCTTTCTCATGCATCCAATAGTTTTGACAGACCTTGACAAAAATCTCAGAAAAGCCTCAATTCAGAAATACTAAACTAGCAATGCAGATGAATGGTGTGACTTACTGAGTTTTCTAAGGGTAAAGTAGTCTTTAATACAGGGATAACTCTTTTTTTGGGGGGGAAGCTTTGCATTTTAATAAGTTTTCTTTATTAGAGAACTCAAAGCAGTATCCAACTTGTGTGCTGAGATGGAATAAAAGCAAATGGGGGAGAAAAGAGCTGCCACAGTGAGGGTAGATTTGTTCTCTATTGAACTGAGGCAGTTGCTCAGTTCCTCTTGGGTCACTGGAGGGAAGTGTTTTTTTTAGCCATCATCGTGATCTAGGAAACAATACTGTGATTATGAACCCTCTTTAACCCTAGTCAGTCTGAAGTCATCTGTCAAAGACTTTGGGATAGCACTCTGTCAATTAAAAGCATGTTTCTTTAAAAAAAAAAAAAACAACTTGTGTACACTACAAGGGTCACTAAATGCTCCATGGCTGCTCAAAACAAAATACCTACATCACCCTAGGCCACATTCATTTTGACAGTGTTCAATAAAAGGAGGTTATGTGACTTTGCAATCCATGTTAGACTGACACAACTCAGATCATTGCATACAGCACTGGGAGTTAGAATTTTATGAAGGATGAAACCTCTTCTTGGAGGAGCATGTTCAAAGGTAGATGAGGATGATGGGAAGGCTCAGATGGTGTCCATCTGGAAACATTTGAGGAAACTAGACTTGTATACTACCGAGTCTCACTCTAGTTTCTGCCTTTGAAAGAGGTTTTACAGAAGCGGCATTTTGCTGAATTCCAAAAGGATTTGGAGATGGGTGGGTTCCGTTTTTGCCTATCCCAGCACCTTGCAACTCCCTGCCTTCCTTATCCCCAAAATCTCCTCATGCTGCTGAATTCACTAACCCTCCTAGCGAGACAGCTCTTTGTACTCCTTTTATATTCGTACACCTTCAACTGCACACAGCCGAGCAGACATTCATGGAATGCTGTTTCCAAAATCCTTCATAGGGAATTCCTGTTGTGGCAGGTTATGAACCCAACTAGTATCCATGAAGATGTGGGATTGATCCCTGGCCTGGGGCACTGGGTTAAGAATCCCTTGTGGCTGTGGCTTAAGGCAGCAGCTGCAGTTCTGATATGACCTCTAGCCTGGAAACTTCCATATGCTGCAGGTGCAGCCCTAACGAGCAAAACAAAGTCCTTTGTAGAGGCCTCTCCAGATAGGCTGGGACATGGCACAGGGATGCAAAGCATTGAGTACCTGGTGGTTTGGGTTCTAGTTCTGCTACTTGCTAGCTGTGTGATCTTGGACACAATTTAACCTGAGTCTGTTCTGTTATCTGTAAAATAAACAATATATCCTTATGGGGTTGTGGTTAAATAAGGCAGTATGTGAAAATGTGTTCAGTTTGGTAAACATCTGGTTTCCTTTTCCAGTTGGGATGTGTGCTTTCTAACAACTGAAGAAAATTTATTTTCTACTCATTTCTTTCATTTAAATAACCTCCGTAGACGAAACTCTCACAAAGAGTAAAAGCATAATCTCTTTGCTTCTCTCTCTATAGATTTCTATTACAGGGTCATTTGTTGTACTTGTTTAAAAACTTGTCTTATCTACTAAGGCTAATAGTTAGCATTTATTGAGATTTACCTATTTTGTTACTAATTCTTATGGCAACTAAGAAAGTTAAGTATGATTACTTTGACTTTATTAAAGGGGAATAAGTAGGGACTTGGTGAGTTGGAGAGATTTGCCCCAGGACATGAACCACTTCAAGGCAGAGCTAGGATTCAAAGCCAGGACATTATATCTGTAAAAAGTCATTTTTTTTTTCTGCACCAAGGTAGATTTCATAGTCCTAGGGGAGAGAAACTTTATCTCAACCTTCTTGTAATCCCACTACTAAGCAGAGTGCCCTGCATGAAGTAGGTGTTCAATAACAGTTTATTTCATTGGATTGAATTGAACCAAATGATTTATCACTCTTCTCTGCATTCCTGTTTATAATTCTATTTGTAGATGTCTTTACTTCGTTAATAACAAGGACTCTTTTGCTAGGACTTAAATGAAATTGAGTCAGATATTCGTAAAAATTTTTCTACCTTTCCGAAGTGATACAAGAATTTTATGAAAATTTTCATTAAACTTGTGAATTGTGACTTTGTAAATGTGACTTTGTTTTAAAGTTTAAAAGAAATCGAGGCAATACCGACAGAGTCCTACTGAGAACATACTAATTAGGACATTTATCATAGGGATGATGTTTTTTTTTCAAGTACCAAGAGATCTGGAAATGGTTACTTGAAATTTGTAGATTTCTATTTTCAAGGTGACTAATATTTGGGGAAGTTATATATCCAAAACCAATTTGAATATTTTCTTTCTATACTGCCATACCTTCCATCACTAAATAGATGGTAACACCATACTTAACTTCCAAATTTGGAGTCAGAAGGAATTCATCTCTGTGAGACAGACTGGCCTAGAAGAAAATTCATGGACTTTTATGTCAAAAAGTCCTGAATTATAATTCTCATTCAACGTTTTCTTTAGTTTGGCATAGTGGTTAAAAAAGGAGGCTTTGTCATTAGTCAGCTATGGGATGGAGTCTAGGATGTTGACTTTTTTTTTTTTTTGCATATCCATCAAAGATAAGTTTTTTTAAAAAATTGAAGTACACTGATTTGTGTTACCAGTTTCAAGTGGAAAACAATGATTTGTTATTTTTAATAGATTACAACTGATTTAAAGTTATTATGAAATACTGGCTATATTCTGTGTGGTATACATTACATCCTTACATCTTATTTGTTTTATACCTAGTAGTTTGTACCTCTTAATCCTCTTCCCCATCCTGCCCCTCCCCCACCCACTTCCTACAGGTCACCACTAATTTGTTTGCTCTATATGAATCTGCTTCTGTTTTGTTATATTCATTTCTTTCATTTTTAGATTCCACATATAAGTGCAAACATACAGTGTTGATTTTTCTGTCTGACTTACTTTACTAAGCTTAATATCCTCCAGGTCCATCCATGTTGTTGCAAATGGCAAAATTTCATTGTTTTTAAGAGTTGAATAATATTCCTGTGTATGTATGTGTGCATGTGTGCATGTACCACATCCTATTTATTCATTCATCTGTTGATGGATACTTAGGTTGCCTTCATAAATGGGCTATTGTAAGTAATAATCCTATGAATATTGGGGTGCAAAAATCTTTCTCAATTAGTGTTTTCATTTTCTTTGGGTGTATACCTAGGAGTGGAATTGCTGGCTCATGTGGCAGTTCTGTTTTTAGTTCTTGGAGGACCCTTCTTATTCCTTTCCATAGTGGATGCATCAATTTACATTTCTGTCAACAGTATACTAGGGTTTCCTTTTCTCCTCATCCTTACCAATGTTTATTATCTTCTTGGTGATAGTCATTCTGACAGGCATGAGGTGATATCTCTTTGTTTTGACTTGCATTTCTCTGATTAGTGATGTTGAGCATCTTGTGTGACTGTTGGCCCTCTGTATCTCTTCTTTGGAAATCTGTTTATTCAGGTCTTCTGCCCATGTTTTGATCAGGTTGTTTTTTGATGTTCAGTTCTATGAGCTCTTAATATATTTTGGGTGTTAACCCCTTATGAGACATACAATTTGCAAATAAATTCTTCCGTTCAGTAGGTTGTCTTTGCATTTTATTGCTGGCTGCTTTTGCTGTGCAACAGCTTTTAATTTTAATTACGTCCTACTTCATTACTTTTGCTTTTGTTTCCTTTCCCTGAGGAGACACATCCAAAAAAATACAGCTAAAACTTACTTCAAACTGTACATTGCTATTTTTTTCTAAGAGTTTTCATGGTTTCTGGTCTTAATATTTAGGTCCTTAATCCATTTTGAGTTTATTTTTGTGTATGTTATGAGAAATGTTCCAACTGTATTCTTTTATATGGAGCTTTCCAGTTTTCCCAGCACCAAGTATTGGAGACGAGTTGTATATGTATAGAATCTTGTGCTTTACAAATAATTTAATTTTTCCCTTTTAAAATGGATGCCTTGTACTTTTGATTGCCGTGACTAAGAGTTCCATTAATATGTTAAAAAGAAGTGGCAAGAATAGGCATCCTTGTCTGGTTCATGATTTTAGATGAAAAACTTTTAGCTTTCCCCAATTGAATATGATGTTAGCTGTGGTTTTGTCATAAATATGCTTTATTATTTTTAGACATGTTCCCTCTATATCCACGTTGTGTTTTTATTATTTATGGGTGTTGAATTTTGTCAAATTTTTCTTTATCTATTGAGATGATCGTGTGATTTTTTTAGCCTTCATTTTATTACTGTTATATCACACCGATTTGTTGTTAATTCAACCATCCTTGCATCCCTGGAATAAATCTCACTTGATCATAGTGCGTGATCCTTTTTGTGTGTTATTGAATACATTTTGCTAATATTTTGTTGAAGATTTTTACAACTATATTAGGGATATTTGCTAGCAATTTTTCTTTTTTTTTTTTGGAAATCTTTGGTTTTGGTACCTGATGTGATGGCCTCAGAATAAATAAATTTGGGAGTGCCTTCTTCCTCTTTTTTTTTTTTTTTGGAAATAGTTTGAGGAGGATAGGTATGAGGACGATAGGTATTATCACTTCTTCATACATTTGGTAGAATTCCCATGTGAAGCTGTGAAGCTTTCTGGTCCTGGACTTTTATTGAGAGTTTTTTGGTTACTGATTCAATTTCAGTACTTGTAATTGGTCTTTCAGATTATTTAGTCTAATTCAGCCTTGGAAGATTGTATGTTTCTGGTAATTTAACCATTTCTTCTAGGTTGTCCCATTTGTTGGTATTTCAATGTTCAAAATACTCTTTTGATGGTTAGTATTTATTTTCATTGGGTAAAACAGTTACCTATCCTGATCTTAAAGGTGTGTCCTTGTGTGGGAACATCCCTATACAGTCCTCATGTACCCAGTGGCTTTGATGGGAGAGCTGGATGTTAACTGAGCAGAGCCTGAGTTTTGGGGTGTTATGGTAGTTCCTACCTTGGTGGGAGGTAGGGCTGTAATTGGAAGGCCTAGAGCTGGAGCTGGGTGTGAACAGCTACTATACTCACTGGCTGTCAATATCGGGGGCAGGGGCAGAGCCCAGGGGCTGGGGCAGGAGCCCCAGAGGAGTTGGGTTTCTCTAGAGTGTGATAGCAGTGTCGGCCTTGGTTTTGTACATGGCCAGGGTTTGAGGGTTTGGAGCTGTACTTGTGTGCTAGTTGTACTTTTTCCCTGGTGTGCACACCTCAGTTAGAGGCTGGCCTGGGGCTGGTTGGGGTTGGTGACATTAATCCCCACCAGGTGCACAGGGACCCACACTCTGGTGATGGTGGTCTCCGAACTGGAGGTAGTTTTCTTCCCCAGCGTGCAAACTGGTAATTGCTGCTTGCATTCTGATCAGAGGCAAGGCTGGGGTTTGAGATGGCTTCATTCCTTCCAAGTATGCGCACACTCACTGGCAAGAACGCCTTCTGCCATAAGGGAGAGCAGTGTTAGAGCAAGAGGGATAGAGCAGGAGCCCAGCGCTAGCCTGCAGCACTCGGGCAGTGCTGGCAAACCAGCCAGGCCACAGGCAGTTTTCAGTCTGTTGCCTTTGCACTGTGACTGGGAGTAAGCAAGACTGCATGCACTCTTTAAGAGCCATCTTAGAGCTATTCCTCAAGTAAGTTCCAGTGGTTTTCAAACCAGCTAAGGAGGTTCATCTTTTTGGTATCAGAGCCCAGGGCTGAGGTGCCTAGTGTTTGGCTCTTTTCTCCCTCCCAAGGAGGGTCCCCAAGCCCGTGTAACCCCTTGTTTTGTGTCCCCCACTAGGGGTGCAGATGCAACTAGATGGCTTCTCCTCTCCTCATATCAGACTCTGTGTAGCTCTTTTTTCAAAGCTTTGGTAGTAGAGGAGCTGTCTTGCTAGTTCTAAGGTTGATTTCAGTAAGAGTTGCTCTGTAAGTAGTTCTTTTGATGTATTCATGAGGGTAGGTGAGCCTTGTGTCCTCGTCCACTGCCACCTGGATCTTTACACCCCAGGTCGTTGACTTCTAACAACTTACTTAACCTCCTTAAGCTTCAGTTTTCTAATGTCGAAGATAGGGGCAGTATCTATCTCACAAAACTGTTAAGATGTGAAATCGCACGTAATCTGGGGTGATTATAGCATTTTTTTCTGTTATTTCATAATAAGTATTTTATTTTTTATAACTGATTTCATATATCTCAAAACCTTTATGCTATTGACAAGCTGAATAAAAGGATTTCACAGGGGAGGGTGCTCAGAATTTCCAATTACTCTTATCTCAGTTGTCTTCAGTTAAAGTAACAGCTTTTGGATGATGTGGTCTCTTTGGAAAATGTGCTGGTCTGTTTGGAAAATGTGCCCTTTTTTTTTTTTTTTAAATCCTTTGTACCTGTGGCATATGGAAGTTCCTAGGCTAGGGGTCAGATCGGCAGATTGGAGCTGCAGCTGCTGGCCTATGCCACAGCAACACTGGATCCAAGCTGCACCTGTGACCTGTGCCATAACTTGTGGCAATGCTGGATACTAGTCAGGTTCTTAACCTGCTAAGCCACAACAGGAACTCTGAAAAATGGGCCTTTTTAAAATGTAGCCTCCTGTCTGTTCTTATCCATGATAATCTCTAAGTGTGTGAGAGGGGGGCTGGTGCCACCTGTTGCAGCATGTAGGGGCACCTGGCTCCCTACATACACGCTCCTTTATTGCTCTTTGGCTCGTCTCATCTCCATGGCTTGCAGACATGGTTTTGGTTTTTGTTTTACCTTTCTTTCTTTTTTTTTCCTTTTTTTTTTTTTTTTAGGTGGGGCTGGCTGTTGGTACAGAGGCCAAAGTTTGTGACTAGCGAACTTAAGGTTCTCTGATCTCCAGCAGGGTCTTGTGGTTCTCATGCCTCCTTGTAACTCCTTCTCTATTCAATGGTGCTGAAGGTGCTCCAGGTTCAGTTTGTGGAAGCAGCTCCTACTGTAGCCCTCATCTAAAGGATTGTTTTACTCTGGCCACAGCATACCACGTGGTCCAAGGGGAAACTTATGGATTCCACACAACGTTGGAGGTGAAGGAACTTCAGAAATGCTGATTCCGGCTCTCCTCCATCTGTAATGATTGTGTGACCGTTTTTACCCCAGGTTGCTAAGCGACTACCTTGTGTGTTGCCCCTTGCCACTGTTCTCAAATGTCAAATGAAAAGCAGAGCACAGCTCCTATCTCCTGCCCCTGAGATAGCGGCTTTTTGACATGCTATCTGCTTGCTTGTCCTTCCATTTAAACAGAAATTGCATACTCCTTCCTCTACAAGAAGGAGCAAGCTTTTCTTTTTTCTTTAGGCTTGAGGAAACACCTCTGAGGTTCTGGCTTCTTCTTTGCCAAGCTGTTAGCAGAAGGGGTATTTCTCTATATTACAGAAAAGTAATTAAGATGAGTTTATTCAAGTTGATTCTTGATAAAAGGAATATTGGGCAACCAAGACCAGGAATTACCTGTGTTTTGGCATATAGTTGAAGGTATCATAATGGCTCAGAAAATCTTTGTTGCCTTTAGCTTTTCATTGCTTCTACTTTTCAAGCACTGCCATCTCCGTCCTTGCACACTGAATATGGTTAATTATTTTCCACATGAATCTGTATTCAATTTCATTTTATGCTTTCAATAATTATGGTTTATTAAACAGACCACAGAAAGAATCCGTTCTATTCTTCTAGAGATATGAGCCAAATTTAAAACAGGAAAATAAAACTTTTTAAGACAACGATAATAATGATATTAAAACATTTAAAAATTTAAATGTTCCAAAAGCATTGTATTTATTGTCTCAGTTCTTAAAATGGTCCTTTGAGGCAAGTACTACTACCATTTCAATTGTGGATATATTTTAGAGGTTAACTTATGTTTACAAGATCATAAGAGTAGGAAAAAACTGAGCCAGCATTGGAACCCAGATTTTTTTTAATTGCTTTTGTTTTGATTTATAGTTGATCTATAATGTTGAGCTAATTTCTGTTATATAGCAAAGTGGCTTAGTTAGGCACATGTAAATTCTTTTTAAAAATACATCTTTCCACTATGGTTTACCCAGGAGATTAGATAATAGTTCCCTGTGCTATACAGTAGGACCTTATTGTCTAGCCATTCTAACTGTAATATTTCGGATCTACTACCCCCAAACTCCTAGTCCATCCCTCTTCCTGTCCCCTCTTGGCAACTACAAATCTCTGCTCCTTGTTCATGGGAACCCAAATCTTCAGATGACAAGGCTGATGCTCTTGTTGCTTGTGACTTATTAACTCCAATGTGTCCTGATTTTGTTGAGGTATATGCTCTAGGTACTGTCTTGACTTTTCCTGCCCTGTGTACTCAGAGCTCTAGTCATAGACCTCTAACTGTCCTTGAGAGCTCCTGATAATCCTTCATAAATGTGACCGTTTAATTTGTAATTGTGCTTTAAATACCGTCTTCCCTGTCCTCACCATCACCCTACACCTAGCTCAATTCCACTTTCCTTAAGATTCACACTTCTTGGAGTTCCCATCATGGCTCAGTGGTTAACGAATCCGACTAGGAATCATGAGGTTGCGGGTTCGATCCCTGGCCTTGCTCAGTGGGTTAAGGATCCGGCGTTGCTGTGAGCTGTGGTGTAGGTTGCAGACGCGGCTCGGATCCCGCGTTGCTGTGGCTGTGGCGAAGGTCGGCGGCTAAAGCTCCTGTTAGACCCCTAGCCTGGGAACCTCCATACGCCGCAGGTGCGGCCCCAGATAAGGCAAAAAGACAAAAAAAAAAAAGATTCACACTTCTTGCCAAGTTGCAGTGAATATTTGCACTCACTCATACACTGTATATATTTGCCTGTATTGCAGTCAGGGCATAAAACACACTCTGTCTTCCACAAAGAGCAGCTAGGTATGCATCTTCCTCTCTAAATAGAATGAGGGTTTGTGCAGGTGGTACAAGGGCAGCACCTTCTTTTATTGCTGAAATGGATAATCCTGGGGAAAAAAGATACCAAGTCCCTGATGACCATCTGTGGGCACAAATTGTCAGGTCACTGAGGCTTGAGTCCGTGTTTTTTTTAAAGTCTTTTTTCCATTGCTTGACTAACTTTTGGATGCTGTCAAGGTTTGGTGGAAGAATGCTCTATCAAGGCCCAGTTTCAAGATTCATTGCATGCATTCTGTAACTATTGATGAGCATTTACTGTGTGCCAGCGACAGCTCTGGATGCAGAACATAGAGTATTGGTTCAACTAGCAAGGTCCCTGCTCTTCATATTATATCTGCTGAGGGGGAATAGACTGTTAAGAAGGACACAATCTCATCATATCAAGTGCTGATCATTAGGATGGGGAAGTCTGGGGAGAATAAACATTAGGGAAGACATAGAATCAGAATTTCTATTTAACCACATTAACTTGATGATGCTTATGAGATAACTGGTTGACAGTGTTAGGTGGGAAACTGAGATGACACATGAGCTGAAAATAAAACTTTGAAGTTTAAGTAGAAGTCGGGAGCAGAGATGTGTATTTTTGAGTCATGTGCATATAATTTACCTTAAAGCCATATGCCTGGGGAGAGTATGGAGAGAGATGAAAGAAGAAAAGGGAGTTTAAAACCCCTAGAGGTTTTACAACAGAGGGTGAGTTTTGAGCCAGATGTTCAGATTGTATGTTACACTGTGTAAATACCATTTTCCTTTTATTTTTGTTCACTTTTAGTTAAATGTTGCTTAAATAATCCTCCTAGTCTCAGTTGGGCTGACCATTAAATGGGAAACAGTACCTGAGAGGCCAGTAGGGAGTCGTAGTTAGAAAGTGCTATTAGAGTGCCCCTTAGGGAGAAATCGAGAAGATATAAGTGATTTGGTAGACTGCCTTTTTTTTTTTTTTTTTTTTTTGAGCGCTGCACCTATGGCGTATGGAAGTTCGAAGACTAGGGTTCGGATTGGAGCTGCAGCTGCTGGTCTACACCACAGCCATAGCAACGCAGGATCTGAGCCACATCTGAGACCTACACCACAGCTTGTGGCAATGCCAGATTCTTAACCCACTGAGGGAGGCCAGGGGTTGAACCTGTATCTTCATGGGTACTAGTGGTTCAGTCAGGAACTCCTGATTTGACAGATGAAGATAGAAGAAGTCTTTTCCGACTTTGGCTATACTTGTGGAAATTATCTCTGGGACAGGACTCAAAGGGTATGGATATTTTTCTATGAAAGAAGACTAAGGTTTCCTTAGAGCAGTACTCAAATGGATCATATCTCTTTTCCAATTAACATTTCTCGGTGGTTCCCCGTTATTCTAATGTTAAACCCCCAATACTTCAACTTCTTTTACAGGCATTTTAAATCTCACCCTGCTGCCACTTTCAGTCTCACCTATGCTACTATTTCAGTCTCACTTTATGCTCCAGTTATATCAGGCTGTTTCCTTGATCTCTATGCTATGCTCTGTCTTCTCTGAACTTGGGTTTTTACATGCTCTTTCACATATCTGGAATGTTCCTCCCATTCTTTCCTTCCTTCATCTGGTTCCTCTCATCCTTCAGGCTTCAGCTTATCCATGGCCACATCTGCTTAATCCAGGAAGCCTTCTCTGACTTCCCAAAAGCGGGTCAGGTCTATCTGCTGAGTACTCCAAGTTACCTTATAAAACCCTATGAAAACAATGTACTTGAATGTCAACTGTTTTTTCAAATGCTTGATAAGGATGGGTCTGTGACTGATTTATGTCTTGGACACCAAGCAGAACTTTGAAACTAGAAAGTATGCAGTGCATATTCTGAATAAACGAATGAATGAATTTTCATTAAGCCAGTCCTATCAAGTACTGTCCAGTAAACCAGGATCAGACTTCTTCCTGGTTTAGGTTCAAACGTTAGTTCCCAAGCAGAGGACATGAAACATTCTTTGAATCTGCTGAGGAGACAGACCCGGGCAAGTTAAGTGGTGTCTTCATGATTAGGTGGCTGCTAAAGACATAACCAGGAAGCACTGTCTGGCTGGGGAGTGGTTGGGAGAGCAAACTTCTTTCCCCACTTTTTCCTTGCATGGAGCATTCTCTGCTCTCACCAGACAGTGTGGTTTCCATTCCCCAGAAACTGGGGTTGCTTCTTCCCACTCCTAATGGCTACTCAGGAGGCCCTGAGGACTGGAATACAGTTGCAGGAGGACTACAAGCCAAACTGCCCACCAAGGTCAGGAAAGGACTTGTGAAATTTGCTCTAATTTCTCAGATTCCGTACCTTGGCCCATGCCATTCCTTCTCCCTGAGATGCTTTCCCTCTCTTCTCAAATTCTGCTTTATTGTCCCCATAGCATCCTGTTCTTAACCCTCTCTTCACACTGGCCTTTTCATGTGGTATTGTATTTGTCACTTTCAGGTTTCTTATTTACAACTGAGAGACTGACTAAATGAAGACACACCTTTACCTTAAAGATTCACATTTGGCATGTGCCTCTTTCAAAGTGAAACAGACGTGTTAATTAAAGTGCAATATAATAAATGCTGCAGTGGAAATACACCATTAGTGGAGTTCCCATTGTAGCTCAGTGGCAATGAACCAGGTTAGTATCTAGAAGGACGAAGGTCTGATCCCTGGTCTCCTTCGGTGGATTAAGGATACTGTGGGTGTGGCCTGAAAAGACCAAAAAAAAAAAAGGGGGGGGGGAGGAACTATACCATCAGTGTAATGTGAATAGGTGTTAGGCACATGAGTTCTGGAGTCTGGCAACCTGGATTACAATCCTGATTTTACCACTAAATAATTTCAGGTAATTGAGTAATATTCTCAAGTTTTATTTTCTACATCTGTAGAATGGGAATAAAAATAATAATACACTTCACAGTGTTGTTGAGATGATGAAATGAGATTAGTTTATGTAAGGTGTTTAGCACTGTAGCTGGCGCATGGTAAATGCTTTATAAGTGTTAGCTATGATGATGATAATATGGGGAGTTGAGCTCCAAAAATCTGCAGTGGGGAAAAGTTCTCTTCAGTAATAGTTTCACAAGGAAGCTGATGCTCGAGTTAATCCCTTGAGATGATTTGGAATTTTCCGCACAAAGAAGGCATGGTTGAGAAGGGTGGGAGGAGTTCCAGGCAAAGGAAACAGCAAGTGCGAGGGCATAGAAATAAGAGCTTGGCAGTATGGGAAGTCTGAAGTTAAATTTTGATAAGGCTAGAACAAAAGGTGCATCTGATGAGAAGGGAGAAAAAAATTGAAGAGAGTGGTGGGGAAATCTCAAAAAGCCTTGTTACAAGATTATTATCTGATTTAGTAAATAGGAGTTATGCAGGAGCTTTTAGTTGGGAAATAGCATATTCAGATAGTGGCCTTAGAAACCCATCATTCTGAGTTTGAGACCCTTAACTGATGAGCCCTGCATTCTGGAATTGGCAATGCTGATGTCTCAGGAGGGATAAAGTGAGATTGGCAAGGCTGACGGGTTGATGAGATATGGGATCGAGGGGGAGAAGAGGACACCCAGGTTACTGATTACAGTAACCTGGATTTCAAAGAGTTAGACGTGAACAGATCTCATGCATTTTGCAGAAACTTTAAAAGCCACTAGGACAGGCTGTCGGCAGCATTTGCATTCAGGTATGAAATTGTACATAAAGAATTTGAGTTTTGTATTGAACAATCCAGACAGCTTTAATTCAGAGCCTGTCAAACTCCATTTTCCTATTTTGCTCTGATGCTTGGTGGGAGAAATCACCCAGGAAGCCTCACTGCAAACCAACAAATACCTCAGAGTGGTCCTCCATCTAAGGTAAAGAGTGACCAGAGAGCAATCATTGAGGTACTATTTCAGTTTGTGTTTATACCCATACAACACTCATCAATTTCTAAACATACACACATGGACACACAAGCAGAGATACAAACACACACACACACACACAGGGACAGATACTTTAGCTAAGGGTCTGTAGTTGAGCAGTATCTGTAGCCTCAGTTAATCCTCATATCTATACAGGATTTTTAAGTTCAGATAGAGCATCTTTCTGTCTTTTTCCTGATAATTCTCCTACCTAGTATGTGAGACAGGCAGATGTCTTATTTTGTGGACAAGGAGGTTGGACACATCTTTGAGCCTCTCTGAGAGCTGGTGTGCTGAGCTGGTGAGTGAGTGAACAGGGCCTTGCATTAAGTTTTCTGTTTGTGGAGCTGAAGATGGAATCATGGCTTTGGAGGCCACGTCTAGAACTTTTTTTTTGGTTAAAATAACATCGCGGTGTTATTCATCATGGAGTTAAAAGAAATGCTTCTTTTAGGACACTTCTTGACATTGATTGGAATCTACTACCACGTATAGATATATCTATATATACCTGAAAGTTATATGGTATAATATTGTTAAGAACTCTTTTGGTTGGAAGCAACAGGAACTGAACTTAAACTTCCTTAAGAAAGAAGAGAGCATGCAAGTCCCATGTAACTAGGAAGTCTAAGGCAGTTAGTGTTCCCTTGGGCCTTGGCTAGATCCAGGGATTCTAATATTCCTTTCTCTTTCTCCCATCTTTCCTCCTTCCATCACTTATTCCTTTATTTGTTTTATTCTGTTTTGATTTTATTTCCAGGCAAAATCTATTTATTTGGCTGTAAAGATAGTTTGGGAAGCTTGAAATTTTATGGCTTTTAGCATTTGCAGTCCCAGACATAATCTCAATAATTTCCTGGCATCCATATCAATATTCTCAAAACATTGATTGGTCTTGCTTGGGTCATGTGTCCTCTTGTGAGCCAATGAGTTTGAACGGGGTGCTCTGGTTTGAGAGCTGGGATCAGGAGCCCAACGTTGTGATAGGGGAAGTGTCTCCCCCACAACTGGCTATTCTCACAAAGACTGCATGGGATGGGATTGTTGTTCATCAAAGAGAAACTAGGTTGTTCCTCTTGGCTCCGGTAACCAAGACACAGGAGATGAGTAAAGAACTCTGCACAGGAAAAACCCAGAGAATACACTGTACAGTGAAGACGTTGTATTCAGAGATAAGACAGTGGTCAAGATGGCCAAGACATAGAGGCTTTGCCTCCTGGCTCTTCTCCTCTGTGTTGGGTGACTTGAGTAAGTCACCTTTGCCAGAGTCAGTCTTCCCAAGTGTAAAAGGAGGATAAAGCTCCTCACTTAAGTATTGCGCGTGGCTGCCCTGAAGATCCAAGGGAAACCTGTGCTCCACACAGACAGACAGTCTGGAGGGCCTTGAGGTCCTCCAGCACCTGCTTCCTTCCGTCTGCCTCCTCTTAGGTGTGGCATGTGTTGTCAGGGGATGTCTGCAGTGGTGACATTCCAACAGAGACCCGTGAAGGTACTTACCCAAAGGAGCATATTCCTGACTGTGGATTTATAAACACTCCAGGGGGAAAATGTTTGGTGGTAAAAATGGTTTCAGTTACCCCTCATATGACACTGCTTAGCGATTCCTCAGTTCTGCTTCAGAAAGCAGCCCAGAGAAAAGGTGATTTGGAGTCAGAGATTTGGGGTGTGTGTGCTGCTTGGTGTGCTTCTAGCTATACAACTTGAGGGGTTGTTTGATCTGAGTGTCATTTTTGAGATCTGTGCTGATCTGTCGTTCCCTGAAAGTGCCTGTCAAAAATAGATGAAGCTGTGGCAAAAGGTCTTAGGATGAAGATGGATCTGAGTCTTGGCCCTCCTTTGCCCCCTATGTAGGGTACAGTGACACTGCTACACCCAGGCCCCCATTAGATGGGTCCTTTCAGTCATTTCCGTGCCGCTCTCCTGGCTTTCATTGGCTTTGGCTGCTATTGGCCTGCACCTGTGATCTTCAGCGGCCAATTTTCCAAGTGCTGGGAAGTGTACAATGTTCTGAAAGCCCTTAACTAATGACTAAAACATCAGTCCAGCTTCTGCACTGTGGGTGGTGTGACTCTGAGATAGTCAACCCTGTGGAGTTCCCCTGTTGGCTCAGAATTTTCCCTGAAATCCCATTCTCACTTGTATCATTCTTCTTCCCTATTTCCCTGCACACTCCCTTCAGTAACTGATTGCTCTTTGAGAACTCCTCCTTCAGCAATTATTTGTACATAATTCTCAGCTCAGGATGAGGGAATTTATCTAGGACAACTTGGTGATAGCTACCCTTGCTAAAGTGATTTATTCACAAAGCTCATTTTCCTCATCTGGAAAAGAAAGGTTGTAACATCTACCACATGTGGCTATTGAATCATAGAAGTTAATCCAGAAATGGTAGCAGTTCTAAATGCATTGTGAGGCCTTCTGTAAAAACAAATACAGGGGTAACTATTTTATGACATATGATGGCAGCCCAGATTGATCTGTTCAACCTGATGTTGGGGTCCAGCTCTCTCTGCAACTGAATTTTTACTTGAAAATCTGGGATCCTGTTTTGTAAACAGACTCACAGGCATAGAAAACAGACTTGGGGTTGCCAAGGTGGGGGGCAGGAAGTGGAATGGATAGGGAGTTTGGGGTTGGTAGATGCAAACTATTACACTTAGAGTGAATAAGCAATGAGGTCCTACTGTACAGCACAGGGAACTATATCCAATATTTTGCGATAGAACATAATGGAAGAGAGTATGAGAAAAAATGTATATACACGTGTACGATTGGGTCACTATACTGTATAGCAGAAATGGATAGAACACTATAAATCGACTATACTCTAAAGAAAAAAAAATTCTAGGTTCCACGTCTTTTTGTCTGTTACATGACTCCACTGCCTGCCCTTGCCCTGCCTCTGGGGTTGTGCCCAAGACTCTCTTTGGCAGGTCTGCTGCTTGAGGAAGGGCCCCTTTAAGCCATTTGTGGAAATAGCCTTTGCTTCAGTGAGCATGGCTCTCCTTCCCCTCATTCCCAGATTAAGTGCCTGCTGCAGGCTCCCCAGTGAGCACTGCCCAGGCACGCACGTTGCTTTAGATGAGCTGTGGCAGCCTGGCGGGGATGGCCAGGAGGCGGAGGCTCCCCTGTGCAGAAAGCACTCAGACCCTTTGGCTCCAATTTGCTCCTGGTTCCCGGGGAGATTGTAACAACAATGTGAGTGACTGGTTGAACACAGAGTTGCAGACTGAAGGGCTGGAGAAAGCGTTGTCTGATCAAGCACTGTGCATTTCTGCCCTGTTCAAGGTGGGGAGGTTAGAGAATCTGCCCTGTTCACTCAGCTCTGCACCTGGGCTGCCAAACAGCCATGCTTGCTTGGGGCGATGACAAGCCCTTTCTGTAGCTGTGTGTAGGAAGTGACAGCTGCCGAAAACCCTCAGGTGAAAAGGAAAGAGCTGAGGATTTCTCTCAAGGAAGTGAGCCAGGTTTGAAAGTAGTGTACTTGGTATGATTCAAAAACAAAGAACACCAGAATACCGAGCATTAAGACAAAAAGGATTCTAAGAGATCATGTAACCTGATTCTATACCTTATAGGCAAAGAAGCTGGTGTCCACAAAGGAAACGGGTTTTGTCCCAAAGTCACCCAGCTAGTTAGTAGCCCGGAAGGCTTACAATCCAAATTTAGGTAGAAGGGCAAGGAATTTTTCCACTTGGTTATATCTCTCATTTTAGTTCTCCTTCTGCTATGCACTAATCCTTTACTCTTCAGTATACATGAATTGAACCCTCACTATGCGCCAGCCTCACGTAGGTGATCTTTAATTTTTACGATTGTAGGAGCAGATGTTGTTACCTTAATGATGTTGTAAAAGGTGACACAACTTACTCAGGATCACAGAGCTAGTAGGTGGTCCAACCTCTGTGTCTCTGATGGGAGAATCCCCCTCATATTCCTCTGAGGATTGGCGTCTGGGATCTGTGGGGATTATGGACGAAAAACTGGAAGAAAGGAGAAGGTGTGGCTAGTCAGAAGGTTGGAATAAAGTAGTTGAGACAGTGCTGGCTGCAGATGGCTCTTGGATTCCCTGTCAGTCAGAACAAATATGTCAGGGGAGGTCTTTGGGATGATGGCATGAAGATAGGATCCCTGGGAAACATCCTTTGTTTCAGGTTTAAAGTAAATTTATGTAACTTTAAAAACAAAAGTGTGTGCCTAAGAGAAGGTGCTTAACATGACCATCAGGGAAATGCAAAGCAAAACCACAATCAGGTATCACCTCACACCTGTCAGGATGGCTATCATCCCAAAGAATTCAAATATTGGTAAGGATTTGGACAAAAGGGGACCTTTGTACACTGTTGGTAGGAATGTAACTTGGTGCAGCCACTGTGGGAAACAGTATGGAGGTTTCTCAAACTAAAAATAGACCTGCTGCATAGGTTCCACAAAAGGAAAGATTGGCCAATTGCCCCAAGGGAAAACAGATAATACATTGCCTTGTATTCTTACAGATCCTGAGGCCATGTGGGTTTTGAGTTTTGGAATGGGAAACGAAATCAGTTTGATGTCTTTAACTATAAATTCTCCTTTGGATGGCATAACAAGCTTATCAAATCCTACATACAGAATGTAATTTTATTTCCAGAATGGATTATGCATGACAGCAGATAAAATGCTTTTCTCCACGTGACCATTATTAAAAGCCCAGCAAACATAAACGGTGCCTATACTTCACGCAGCCCCCTGATGAGGTAGGAAACAAGCAATACACAGAATGAAATATTTGTAGTTTTTGGGAAACAGAGATATCGTGGATATAACCACATTGCCCTGAGGATGAGAACAAAAATGGATACAAGTAGTTAGAAGAAAGATGAAAGTGACTTCAACACATTTTTATAGTCATGATGAGAAGCCTTTTACTTAGGCTATATTTTTCGTTTTTCATTTTTAAAGATTAGAATCAAAATCTTGAAGAAAAAATACCTATGATTGCACATTACCATATCCCGTTCAGCATTTTTGTGTGCTTTCGGTTTTTTTCCTAGACTTGTTCCCTTGCATAATTATCATCTATATATAATTTCATTCACTGAATTTTCCAATGAAATTATCTTAAGCATTTTCTAGGTTATTATGTAGCTTCCAAAGGAGTTATTAATGATTTACTATACTTATGGAGTGAATGGATCATAATTTGTAACCTTTTCCCTACCACTGAACATAGATGTTGTTGCTACGAATGGCACTAAATTTTATTAAAAGTTCAGCATCTCTTACACAGCAGATCTCTTGTAATCAGGTAATGCATTAAGTACATTAATGCATTTCCTGATTTTTAAACTATCCTTACATGCCTGATGCAGATTCTGCTTGGTTGTGATGTATTCTGAATTCCCTTTGCGACAACTTTATTTGGGATTTTTATATTCATGGTCATAAAAATGATTGACTTAAGCAGGCACATCAAGGCGGCCTGTCTTGTGAAGCAGAATTGGTTTAGGATCATCCACTTCTTAATTTTATGGACTTGAACAAATCACTTAGCCTTTCTTTTTCTGTGTTCTTTTATTTTCTTTTTATTTGGTTGTGTATTTTGAAAACAGCACTAAAGGGAAATGATGCCTAGCTATGGTTAAGTACTTGGTTCTAAGTCCTCTGAATGTTACACATTATATAGCTCGCAGTTACTGTGAAACTAGGTAGACTGACGCCATATTAAAGACTGTCACAACACTTTCTTTAATATTACGTTTTCAATAACCTATCTTCCGAAGTTGGCAGAACAAAAGTCTTGTGACTTAGGACAAACATGTGAGAAGACACAGGCAAACCGTTACTAGTGTGGTTCATTCTGGTGGATCCTAAAGCTCGATCAGCTGGCCTGTCTGCCAGCTGATTCAGAACGATTACTGCATCTGTTCAGCTGGACACTTAAACTCACAGGTGATTGTCATGTGTAGCTTTGGGTTAGGGAAGCATTGTTGTAAGCAGAAAGAAATTGATAAACTTTTTGGTCACCCTGGTTACATAGCCTGTTATTCGTTGATCTTAGGAAAATTCCACAACCTTTCTGGACTTCAGTTTTATCACCTATAGTAAAAGTTTAATTCTTCTATTACAGGGTTACAAAGTGTCTTTCACGTAGTTAGTTCTCAGTGAATGGCAGCCCTTCCTCTTTTTATTTTTTTATTAATGAATTTTATTACATCTATAGTTGTATAGCAGTCATCACAACCAAATTTTATAGCATTTCCATCCAAAACCCTCGGAGCATCCCCCACCCCCCAACTTGTCTCATTTGGAAAACATAAGTTTAGCAAAGTATGTGAGTCAGTATCTGTTCTGCAAAGAAGTTCATTGTGTCTTTTTTTTTTTTTTAGATTTCTCATGTAAGTGGTAGCATTTGATGTTGTCCCATTGTCTGACTTAGCATGATAACTTCTAGGTCCATCCGTGTTGCTGCAAATGCCATTTCTTTCCTTTTAATGGCTGAGTAATATTCCATTATGTATATGTACCACTCTTTATTCACTCCTCTGTCGATGGACATTTCGGTTGTTTCCGTGTCTTGGCTATTGTGTAGAGTGCTGCAATGAACACTGGAGTACATGTGTCTTTTTGAGTCATGATTTTTTCTGGATAGATGCCCAGGAGTGCTGGATCAAATGGTAATTCTATTTTTAGTTTTCTGCGGAATCTCCATACTGTTTTCCACAGTGGTTGCACCAATTTACATTCCCACCAACAGTGTGATAGGGTTCACTTTTCTCCACACCCTCTCACACTTTGTTTGTATACTTTTTGATGGCTATTCTGGTTGGTGTAAGGGGGTACCTTATAGTAACTGTGATTTGCATTTCTCTAATAACGAGTGATGTTGAACATCTTTTCATGTGTTTTTTGGTCATCTGTATGTCTTTGGAGAATTGTTTAGATCTTCCCATTTTTTGATGGGGTTTTTTTTTTGGTATTGAGTTGCAGAAGGTGTGTATAAATTTTGGAGATTAATCCCTTGTCAGTTGTTTCATTTGCAGATAACTTCTCCCATTCTGTGGGTTGTCTTTTCATTTTGTTTAGGGTTTCCTTTGCTGTGAAGAAACTAAAGTTTAATTAAATCCCACTTGTTTTTGTTTTTATTGTTATCACTCTAGGAAGTAGATCTGAGAAGATGTTGCTGTGGTTGATGTCAGAGAGTGTTTAGCCTATGTGCCCTTCTTAATTATGACAATTCCCTTGATGAAGAGATATATCCCCATACATGTTACTATCTCTGTGGTTGAGATGCATCTCAAAATTAAACAATTCTGTCAGAGGCTGAGCAGAAGAGGTAGTTATTGGACTATTATATTATCTGAGGTAAATGAACTTGTCTATACATGGAAACTATTTTGTCACTTGATAACTCGGTTGAATGTGTTCTGTCAATATCATTCGAGAGGGTCTTACATTTTTAGCTTAAAGTTGTATCCTAATTACTGGTTTAAATACCTTCAAAAATACTGCATTATGATGCATCATTAAAATAAAAAATATGTGTCTAGACAAATGATTGACACCTGCCAGGCAATGGAATGAAAGGAAATAGAAACTGCCAAATTTCTTAGAATATATCATGAGAATCTAAAAGTGAGTAGCATGGGGGACCAGTGAATCTGCTTGAAGGACTATAATTTTGGTGGCAGACAGCTCTCTCTCTCTCAAAATCTTTTGCCTGACTTTCAAGAGAAGCTGGCTAACTTTGAGAATGCTTCCTTCAGTTAAGAAAAAGACTAAAGCTATGAGGACTTTCCAATGAAACATCAATATTCTTTATGCCTGAAAGTAAGTCCTCATGATTTGTAAAGGCCACTGTTATGAGAATTGTTTATGCAAAGTCCAAAACTTAGCCTCCAAATTTGATTAGGCCACTGCAGGAAAGAGTATGGATGAATACAGATTACTGTTAAATCTAAAAAGGTGAATATTTATGTGATTGTTCCTCTAGCCCAAAGCTGTAATGAAATGATGTGTGCAATGGACAATATATTAAATTCTAGTATGCTCTGACTGTGATATTGTGATTTATAGTAAGAAATATATATTTGGTTTTCCCATTTCTGGCATAAAGCTCCAAAAACCCTTGGAATTAAGTGTTGAGACTGATAAGATGTCTTCCATTATGTTGAGGTGATTTTTTGAACTGCCCTTAGTTCACCTAAGGATGGGGAGTCTGGTTTCCAGGAGAATCGATCATTTGATTAGAGGGTCGAACCTTTCAGTCCCATCTCCCTGCCCAGTGATCTGTGACTTAATGAATTGTGCTTATGTAATGAATCCTCCATAAAACCCTCAAAGACAGTGTTTGGAAAGCTTCTGGGCTGGGGGACACAGATTTGGGGATAATCTGAGCCCTTTCCCTAGAACTTACCCCATGTCTCTCTTTCATTTGGCTGTTCCTGAGTTAAATCCTTTTGTAGTAAGTTAGTGATCTAGAAGTAAATGAATTCCTTGTTTTGTGAGCTGCTCTAGCAAATGAATTGAACCCAAGGAGGGGGTTGTGGGAACCTCTGATCTATAGCCAATTGGTCAAAAGTACAGGTAATAACTTGCTACTGGTATCGGCTACTGATGTGTGAAGTGTGTGAAGTGAGTGTGTGTGTTGGGGGACAGCCTGTGGGATCTAGCACTCAACCTGTGGAATATGATGCCATTGCTGGGTATAACTATGTGTCAAAATTGAGTTGAATTACAGGACAGCAGCTTGTGTCCTGAGTGTTGTTTGTTCTTATGGGGACTGCCTCCCACCCCAAGCTGGAATCGATCAGAACACCTATATACAGTGTAATTAGCATCTGTATCTGGAATCCTATGACAGGCTAGTCTAATTCTGCTGAGTAGCAGTTTGCTGTTTTATACTTCACTGTAAGTCTGGGTTTTGTTCACGTAGGAAGGCTTTTTCTCCCTGCTTTAAATAGATACCAGAGGTAGAAAGGTATTCATGCTAGCAAACACTACAAGTTCAAGTGAGCTATTTGATCCTTTGGGTTTTTGGAGAGTTGCAGAGATGTAAGCGATGTTAACATAAAGCTTAAATAGTAATAAATGTTCGCATTGTTTAATGCCTTGCCTCTTCTGAAATGCTAGTCACACACACAATGCACAGTATAATCAAATTCAGAAACTGCAGCCTCCTTAAAGAGCTCTAGCTGTCAGTTCCAACTTCAATAATATCTGAGGAGGGCTTTCTACCTGAGCTTTAAGAGGAATCTGAGGAATCTGTCATAAACAACCACTCCTTACTGTATCGCATAGTGTCTGGTCATGGCAAACAGTAGACATTAGGAAGAAAAGTTGGCTTTTGTTAATAAAATTTTCTAATTGTAGTCAATACTGCAACCAGAGAGGGACTAGATAAAAATGTTGGGTCCATTCCACTGAGGCATGTCTTCTCAATAACCTCTGTTGAAGTCCTGCACTTTGGGACTTGAAACAGTGTATATATTTACTAAAAAGTTAAAATACACTGAAATGAATTGTATTAACTATGTTTATAGCTTAAATAAACTTAATTGCATATTCAGTTGTTTATGAAATGAATATGTACAATGTTTTTCTCCTCATGTTGGTAGTAAGTATGATAGCTCTTAGGGCTGGGCTAGTTTTTTTTTTTTTTTCTCTAGTATGCCACCTCTACCTTCATTATGTTAGTTCTATACTTCGAGTCTCTATTGACAGCATTTCCCCGTTCCAGACAGCTGTGGCCTGCTCACACTTTATGCAGTGATACCAACAGTAGAGGATGTTTTGTCTCGTTGAAAGTCATGGAGAATGGAGCAAAGAATATTAGAGTTGTAGTGAGATAGACCTAAGTTGTAATCTCCTTGCTGTTATAATTACCTATGCATACTGGAAAAGCTACTTATTTTGAGAACCTTATTTCCTTGTCTATGAAATGGGGTCAACACCTGCTCTAAGGGTTCTCTATGACTATTAAAATAACTTAAGGAATAGCACGCTACTTGGTGCATAGTAGACTCCACATAAATGCTGATTTCCCTTCCATTGCATCATTCCTCATTCTCTAGAGCAAGCATTCTCAGAGTGTGCTTCCCAGACCACACTATCATCATCACAGGCCACGGCATCATCACCAGGGACTTGTTAAAAATGCAGATTCTTGGACCATTTCACAAAATTCTGAGCATGGAACCAAGTAATCTGTGATTCTGGTACATGACAAAGTTTGAGAACCACTGCCCTAAAGTATAGGCTTCCTGTTTAAAGTTCAACTTTTTTTTTTTTTTTATTCTTGTCATCTCGGGGAAAAAATGTGAACGTTGCATGGGTTACCAGAGTATGGTTCTCCAGGTATGCCCTCTGCTCTTGTTCTTGTCCTGGAGAGAAATGGGATTGAAAGTGCAAGGAAAAATAATTGTGGCTGATTGCAACATGGAAACCAGCACCGAATGAAAAGTCTTCATTCTATTGCTTCTACGATGTTTAGACCAGCCTGCCTTCTTTGGCATCATCAAATTTTATTATTTCCGCCAATCTAATGTGTGTGAGATGGCATATATGTCTAGGTTTTAACTTTCATTTTCTTCATCCTCATGTTTGTTGGCTATTCAGTTATCAATAGGCCAGTTGCTTACACATCTGTGAAATGCTGATGATCTATTAGTCATTTTCCTATAAGACTGTTTAATTTCCCCCCTTTTTTCCAACCTTATGAAGATAGAATTGAAACATGGATAGACCCAGAGATTATCATACTAAATGGAGAAAGCCAGAGAGAGGAAGACAAATGTGGTATGATATTGTGTATTTGTAGAATCTAATAAATTATACAAATGGATTTGTATACAAAAAAGAAATAGACCTACAGACACACAGAAACAAACTTGGTACAGAAGGGGAACAGGGAGGGGGATAAATAAGGAGTCTGAGATTAACGTATACACACTACTATATATAAAACAGATAAACAACAAGGACACAGGTATATACAGTAGTGTATAGCATGGAGGACTATATTTCATAATTAGTATCTATAAGGGAAAATAACCCTCCATAATTTGTAATAACCTATAAGGGAAAATAACCACTTAGTACACCTGAAACTAACACAACATTGCGAATTAATTATACTTCAATAAAAAACAAAAAAAATGAAATTAACAGTACATTGGAAAAAGATATAACATTGTGTAAGTTTGTATACAATGGGTTAATCTGATGTACTTAAATATTACAAAGAGATTACCACCATAACATTAGCTAACACCTCCATTACATCACATAGAAATTTTTTTTTTTGTGTTAAGATCCACTCTGTAAGCTACTTTGAAGTATAAAATACAGTACTGTGACTCTATGCAACATGCTGTACTTTAGACCTCTAGACCGTTTTCATCTTACAATTGGAAGTTTGTACCCTTTGAACAGGATCTCATCTTTCTCCCCACCTCCTAGCTCTTAGTAACAACCACCATTCTCTATATCCTGGAGTTGAACTTTTTTAGATTCCACATATAAAATATACTGTTTTTCTGTCTGACTTATTTCACTTAGCATAATGCCCTCAAGATCCATCTACTTGTCATAAATGGCAGGGCTTCCTTCTTTATCATGGCTGAATAATATTCCATTGTTTATATATACCATATAGATACATGATTTCATTGGGTTTTCTGTGTTTTCTTGTAAGCTCACAAGTTTCCTTGAAAGAGCTACTTTGAAGTCTTTATCGGGTAAAATCTTTGTCTTTGGGGTCAGTTCCCAGATGATTATTGTGTTCCTTTGGTGTCACATTCCCTTTATTTTCCAAGTTCCTTTGAGTTTTGCATCACTGTCTTTACAGTTGAAGTAACAGTTTTTACCGACTGGCAGGGAGAAATACCTTCCATCTGCCCTGCTGGAGATTCTAAGGCTTTCTCAGACCTTCTGTGGCTACACCTGCTCCAGGCTTCTTGCTCCCTCTTGTGGCAGCATTTTTTTAAGCTTGTATGTCTTCTCTCCCTCAGCACATCAATGCTGACAGCCTCTTTTGTTTTCCCAAAGGTGGCATTACAGGTCAACTTTGTGGTGTCGCCTTTGCCCACAGATGCATGCTGCTTTGTGCACATGCTCGCTGGACATCTCCCAGAGCTCTCATTCGCTGCCACCTTCGGGGGGGACACAAACTTGGGGGTGTGTCAGCTGGGGAATTGTAGGCGGGCTCTCCCAGAAGCTTGTGGGCAGGCTTCTTGATGGAGTCCACCATACTCTTAGTAAGCTCTGCTTCCCTTTCACGTCATCTGAAAGCCCTGGGCACATTCCCAGACTCTTCCTGGCCTGCGGTCTTGGAGCTCCTGGTTTAATGCATTTGGCTTTCTGTACCTGCTGTTTGCCATCTCTGGGTATTCAACCAACCTTGGCTCAAATAACAGTCGGCTGTTGGCAGAACCATGGATGGAGAAGCCTCTGATGTGGAGGGCCAGATTTACTGCTCCATTTCACGTAAGGGACTTAAGCATCCTGGGGTTGTAGTCTCCATAGCAGGGCCCATGGAACAAATCACTAGAAGATGAGGCTAAGAGAAATGAACCTTTCTGGGGGCATCTACAGAGCGGGGGAAGCCTGGTGTCACTCATGGGCTCATTTTACCTCAGGGGAGAAATCAAGGTCCCTAAGCCCCTCATCTTCTGACCCTAAGCTCTGCTTCCTTGAGGGAGGGGTGACACAGGCAAAGTCAAACTGTTCCTCTATTACCCAGCGCAGGCTATAGGGGCCCAACATACAGTGCAGCCAGACAAACTGAAATGTTGGAGTTTTGGAGCAGAGAAAGCTTTGTTGCAGGGCCGCATGAGCAGAATGGGTGGCTCATACCCCAAACACCCCCAGCTCCTCAGAGGCATTCAGCAAGCATTTTAAAGGCAGCGGAAGTGAGGGGTGTGGCTAGTTGTTACAAACTTCTTGGTGTAGGAATCTGCTGTTATCGGAGTTGTCCACATAGGTCAGGTCATGATGTTCCTGTAAACCTCCTCGAAGACAGATGTTCTTCTCTGTTCTGCCACTTTTAACCTCAATATGAATGGGAAAGTGTTACACTCTGAAAGGTCAGAGCACTGAGAATGGGCTGTCCAGTATATTTCAAGCTATAGGCAACATTCTTAACTGGAAGCAAAAGCAGCAGAATACAAAGGTTAAACTAAAAGAAATAGATTTAACATGGAGTCAGGTTCATTTTCCCCTATTACATTATTTAGTCCAGTGCCCTTAAACTTGTACTATTTTGCTCCTGCTCTGGAAACCTGGACTTGACAAAGGCCCTCTGTGCTCCACCATGGGTGATTCTCTCAGTCTGAGTTGTCCCGTGCTTTGGACCTGGGTGGAAAGGGGCCAGAGCTGGTTCATGGGTCATTTCAGGACCTATGCCAGGACTAAGGTGTGTCGCCTTACCTGACACACAAGTGGGTGGGTGAGACCCTCGCCCCCCAACTCCTGGTTCCTTAGTTCTAAATCCAACACCTCCTACAAGGCACTTTTGATGGTAGATGGGTACTGATACTTGTTGTTGGGATGGCGGGTGTACAAGAAATGAGGGATGTCTTATGCAGTCATGATGCTGGATGTCACTCCCTGCTTAGTTTTCCTTCAGTAATTCATAGGAATTCTTGGTAAGTAACCAAATGAATGTTTAAACATTTTTTCCACTTCTAAAAATGGTGGTTGTATATTAGTCAACTTAATCTATTCTAGATAATTGTTAATTTTTCTGCCAGTTTGATTCATCTTAATTTCCTCATAGCTTCTTTTGATTTAGGTGTTTTAAATATAATGTAACCAAATGTATTAATACTGTCCTGTAAGACTTGTAGTTCAGGTGTCTTATTTCAGAATACCTTCCCTGTACTTATCCCACTGATCTGTAATGTTAACTGTGTTTTCATATAGCGTATTTGGATAATTTTTGTTCATTTTCCAAATTTATTTTAGAATTATCTTGTCAAGTCACTTGAAAAGCTTGAGATTTCATTGGAATTTGGCAATTTTGGAGAAAATTGGCTTTAAAATAGACTCTAATTTGAAAAGCTTAGCCAAGTTCTGTTTTTCTAAAATGAGTAGAATATTCATTCTGCTTATTTGTCTGAAGGTTCTGAGTTTTCTAAGTAGGTATTCGTATTAACTTGTAGACGTAAACCAGATATACTGCCATTTATTTCTCCAGCAAGAAACAACGAAAAAAAGATTTGGGATCAGCAGAGAATTGCAATTTAGGGGTCTGCAACCAAGGAGAGCCATGTGCAAACACCTATCTAAAAAGGAGAGTTGAATTCTTCTATAGAGTGGGAAAGGAAGGTGGGAGGGCTAAACTGCCCGTGGCTTTTTATTGGCCGAGTTCTTGCTAGGACAGAAGGGGGCTTTTCTTTTTTTGTGTAGGGTTCGGCTATTGCGGTGGGGTATAAGAGCCTCCCCTTTTGGTTTCCCAAGTCTGTTTAATTGAGGTTTCTATTTATTCCTTGCAAACTACGAAAGTACGATAGTTCTGTTTCCTTCATTTCAGTGCAATACTGGCACATCGTTTTTCTCTCTTTCCCTGCGTCATTATTCTGGATAGTTGCCTAAGTACAACATTAAAGAGAACGTGATAGTGCACACATTTGTTGTCTCCTTGATTGTAGCAGGGGATGCATCTAACTTTTTACCTCTTGAGTATAATTTATGCACTGTCTTTTTGTTTTGGCAGATATCCCCTTATTAGTTTTGATATCCTTTATTAGTTTAAGGAAATTCAACTCTTAAGTTGCTAAGAGTTTTAATCAAAAGGGAGTACTAATTAAAATTGTGTGTATATAGATACTTAGTTTTTTCCCCGAAATATTTCATTTGGTGAATTACATTGAGTTTTTTTTTTCCTTTGTAGACCACTTTATGAATTGATGCATTGGGTTTGCTAATTTGTGTTTTTAATTTACCATTACATGCTATTTTTATTTTTATTTTATTTTTTTTCTTAATGCATTTTATTTCAATTATAGGTGTACATAAATCATCACAAGTCAATTTTATAGATTTTGTATCCCAAACCCCCAGGGCATCCCCCCCCCCCAGATTGTCTTATTTGAAAAACCAAGGTTTTCCACCCAGTCAGACAATTAGACAGCAACACCCAATGCTACCGCTTACATGTGGAAACTAAAAAGACACAATGAATCTTTTTACATGCTATTTTTATTTTCAACATACTGTCTGATATTTCACACATGATAAACATGTTTCTTCAGATAAGTATCTGACAACTCTAGTATCTAGAATTGATTCTGAGATTTCTGCAGGGACTCAGATCTGTTTGGAAGCTCAGTACCAGCTCAGAAGTCCTTATGACTTGTTGATATTTTCTAGTTTATAATCAATCAAAATCCTGTTCATTTATGAAAATCCATGTTGAAAGAAAGTTGGATTTCCTTATGAAGAGAAAATTCTGTAGTCATAGGTCTTTTTGCCATTAGAGGTAATAACTCATTTTTTAAAATGCTCCTACTACATTTTATTTTTATTTGGCCCTCAATTTTGTCTCCCACACAATTTGTGAGGCCCTTGATAGGAAGGATGACATCTTCACTTAGGCTGGTACTCCCAGCACCAGTCTGGTCCCTGCCATATAACAAGAGACAGAATCAGGTGATGGGGGAGGAAAAAAGCTGTAACCATCCAATGTTTGAAACTAGCTTTTACTGACTGTGACCTTGGCCTAATTACTTAGCATCCTTAAACTTAAGCTTCATTGTCTTTAAAAATAACTGACCCAGGAATTCCTGTTATGGCGCAGTGGTTAACGAAGCTGACTAGGAAACCGTGAGGTTGCGGATTCAATCCCTGGCCTCGCTCAGTGTGTTAAGGATCTGGCCTTGCTGTGAGCTGTCTTGTACGTTGCAGATGCAGCTCAGATCCCACGTTGCTGTGGCTGTGGTGTAGGCTGGCAGCTACAGCTCCGATTAGACCCCTAGCCTGGAAACCTTTATATGCCATGGGTGTGGCCCTAGGAAAAAAGAACCAAAAAAAAAAAAAAGAAAGAAAAAGTAATTGACCCATTTATCATGAAGGAAGAATTAAATAATGTGTATAAAATGACTGCTGATAGATTTTTCTCTACATTTTTGAATGTACGTGAATTGACCTACTAGAAGAATCTGTTTTTAGCAATAAACCTATCATTGAGAAATTATGTTAAAAGTTTCAAAGCGTTTTCCTTTACAGCCACAAATAAAGGAAGCTGGTCTCAGCCTGTACTTGGCAAAGAAACAACAGCTTCAGGCTGTTTGGAAAAGAGTCTTTGCAAAGCACTGTTGGATGCACTGCTGCAGTTAATAATTTTTGCTGCTTCTCTCTGGGTAATGATCCTTTCATCACATTAGTTTTGCTGAGGGAAATGCAGGAAGGCCTGGCTGGTGATTCCATCTGGACCTCCCTTGCACTGGGACGTGGAGACTTTGTCTTAAGGTGCCAGTTACCTCTAAGCACACCCCCAGATTCTCAGAGAAAGCCAAGGATTAGCACTTGTTCAACCCAGGAACATGATTTTGATCAGGGGTTCCAACATCATTGACTATGAGGTATATAAATAGTATGTCCAAACATTTATGTAAGGCATGATTAATTAGATCACCATGTAAGATGTGAACAAGTGATTTTAAACTTTTGGAAGTATAGCTCAGGGAAAACAACATGCTTTTTCTTAAAACTTTTCAACATCCCTCAATGGTCGTCAAGTGAAGTGGAGATTTTTAAAGACTCTCATTTCATTAAATCATTGCATCACACCCTCCCTTACAACACTCTTATCACTACTTCGTCTTCATAGGATCTCTGCTCCCACTTTACGTATTTTGATACCCCCATAAAGGCCCATCACTTTGCTGTCTCTGTCTTTACTCAAACAGAATTCCCTCCTTGGAATGTTTCAATTTAACCCATTCTTCTACACCCAGCTCAGATGTTAACTTTCTCAGGTAGCTGTCTTGATCAAAAATTAAAAATGGATAATTATTAAATTTAAAAAATTAGCCGTGCTACTATGCACATTGAGCTAGGGTCTAAATCTGATTACTTCGAATAAGCTCAGTCCTGTTGGGAGATAAAAAGAAGGCAATAATAATGTGTCATTGACTGTTGTATTAGTTTGAGACTGTGGAGGACAGAAAATCAATCTAGCTGATCTGTTGACCAGAATACCTACCTGTGACTTCTTCAATGTGGTCGTTCCCCATGAGCTAGTTTGGGATTATTGAGATTATTATTATTAATTGGCTTCTGATCCCATTAGTCAATGTTTCAGCAGTTTTCTTTCTTAGAGACTGTTGGTATTATTACCGTGGTATCTGAGTTGTAAAAGCAATTGTCCTAAGAAAGCAAGGAGAAAGGTTATGGCATTTCTTTTAATGGGAAGTCATAGAGCATCATTTTCACCATTCTGTTGTCAAGCAGTGACTGAGGTTCAAAGTAGATACAGACTTGGCTACTTAGTCTGCCAATGTCACTTTTTAACATGTGGCTGCTATCTTGGAAAATAAAAACTGTTACATTACCCCATGTTGCTTCTGTTTATTTACTCTTTGTATGCCCCATAAGGAAACCCATAATTCTCAAAGGGTCTATGAATTTGTCTCAAATGTCATAAGAATTGGGCTTGGTAGAGAGTTGATACCCTGTTTTAGAAATGGACTTGTTTTGGAGATGGATTTGGGGGCAAAGACTTGGGAGGGATGGATTGGGTGATGGCAGCCTAGAATGGGTGATGGCAGCCTAGAGGAAAGGAAGACAGTAGACTATGAGGTCTGGAGCAGAGTAAAGAAAGGGGAACCCACAACCAGCCCAGATCTGACTGGGGCTTTCTGTCAAGGGTTGATAAATTAAGCTTTGTTTATCTTAATTTAGATGTGAATAATTAATTTTGTATTGGTAAAGAAATGATGAATTTTTGCCTTTATTTAAGGTTAAGTAACCAATTAAAATGAATAAAGCTTTAGCCTTATTGATTAAGCTTTATTTATACTTTGAGTGTGAATGGGTTTAAGTCAGATTGCTTGTGACAGAAATTTAATAGTTTTTAAAAAGAGCATCATAGCACAAAAGGGGTGAAGGGAGCACCAGGCTGGGAAGTTTTTTGGGTTTGGGGCTAGAGACAAAGGATACTGTTTTGACTTCTGAGTCCATCAGTCGTTATTTTAGTATTTCTTTTGCTGAGAGATGCAGTATGTCATATCCCTTAAGATCTAAAATTTGTTTATGGAAACCCGAGTTTTAATTTCCTCTTCAATACTTAGAAGAAGAGTGAATTCAAAAAAGTTAGTAGCTTTGAAACCTCAGTTAGCTTAACAAAATGGCGATAATGATAGTACCTCCTAAAGAGTCGGTATTGAGGGTTCAATATGATCACGTCAAAGTTCATGCGTAGGATAATTCCTTGTGTACTTGTTTTGCTTTCAGCCTTTAGCATGGTTTATCCCTTAGGTAATTTTGTGGAAGGTGGTCCAAATTGTCTGTCATCCTCCAGGTGGAACTCTTACTCTGGGAAATCGTTCTAATGTGGATTTAAAAACAAACTAAAAAAAAAGACGTGTCAGCAGGAGCTTCTGTGAGAGGAATTGCTTTGGTCAATGAGTGGTTAGAAGAATCCCAGCCCTAATTATCAAATGTGTACAAGGACCCTCCAGTGTCCTCAAGTGCTCCTTCACGTCTCATAAATTTGGAGTGCCAGACGGTGATGCTACTTGCATTGTGATGAGACTGGAGACAGTGGGTGTATGTCACAGTTTCTTAGATTTCTCTCAGTCATGACTAGACAAAACTTTAAACATCTGCACTTTCCTGTGGGCTCAGCACTTAATTCCAGTTGGCCCAGGTTGGGGCTGGGGGGCAAGGTGGGGTCAGGGAAGGTTCAGGGATTTCCTTTCCTTTACCAGCTGTGCAGTCCCAAGCAAATGGCTTGACTTTAGCGAGTTCGTTTCCTCCTTTGTAAAATGAGGACAACTGTGCCTCCTTTACAGGATTGCTATAGGATTAAAGAAACAAAGGACTGGCACAGGGCTTGGGGTTCAGTAGGGCTTAATCGGCATTCGTTTCCATTCTCTCATAAGTCAGTCGTCCCAAATATTGTTGCTAAATGAAGAATTTCCTAACCTTCGACACATCTGGAGCTGGAAGTTGTCAAGTCAGAATTACCTCCTTCTGTTTGTTTTAGACTCTTTCTCACCTTCCACTGTCCATGGAGATCTGTAAAATCCAACTCCGCCTGCATACACAATGGGCTAATTTGCAAAAGTTTGGAAGAAGTGCATAAATATTAGATGCAAGAGAAGCAGTAGTCTGAGAGAATCTTCTCAAATTTCTTGAGAGTTTGGTTTAAATAATGAATCTACTGCAAGTAGGAAAAACAAGCTGCAACTTGAAACTTTTTTTTGGGCGGCGGTGGAGGGTGTAAGGGATCATTTAAACTCTTCTTACCTTGTGATGGACTTTAAAGGTGTTCCATTGTCCTGACCTGTAACTTGGCAGCCTGTGAGAACTAAATTTTCACTTAAAGGACGAAATGTTTTTAGTGGTTTATCTCCTTCCTCCCTCCCTCCCTTCCCCTTCTCCTCCCCCTTCCTGTTTTCCACTTGTTTCTTCTTCCTGCCCTCCCATGTTTCAACCACAGTGGTAGACTTGGGATACATTGTATAACTGAGGCAACATGAGACCATGTGATTCATATAAGTCATTTTTTGGTTATTTGAAGCAACTGCTTAAAGTATCATTAAAACCATGTATACACACCTAAAATATTCTATTTTAACTTGTAACACTCAAGGGCATCTTTAATCAGTATTTAATGTAGGGTTACTTTTTTCTTTGATTATGAGGAGGCCACTGATGGGAGGCCTCCTCATTTTATTTGCATAAACCCCACCCACATTGCATTGCTTACAGTTTCCAGCTTCTGTTACTGTAAAGTAGAGCTAAAACCTGGGTACGTGCCAAGCAAACGGAATGCATGAGCTTTTAAAAATTTTGCATGCTTTTGCTTCCAATTTTTAGAAGTATTTTCTCTCGTTACTAATTTAGTAGCATTAAAAAATGAAATGACTTGCCTTCATTGAGCCTTTTCAAAATACTCTTTTTCGTATTACTGATACAACAGCTCCTTGGGCACCCATATTTAAAGGACTTATATTAGTTAAATCATGTTTTATAATATCAACTACAACAAGCAGACAAAGATTTGGTAACAAGCATCACTGGCTCTTGGTAAATTCACAACCTAGATGTTGGAAGCAAAATATGTGTGAACACATTGTGAACAGCCTACTAGTCCTAAGCTTGGGTGGTTCTCAGTCAGTGGGCTATAGAGGTGACTGCTTAGTCCAGAGAGTTGATTAAGTAGAGGTTGGTTAAAAGAGCTGGTGTTACAGTGTCAGAGAAGTAAAAGAGGCAGTTTTGATGCAGCATGTGTGATAGACCAGTTCAGACATCAAGTTTTGTGGGACATGAAAAGGACAGTTGACCCAAGCTGGAGCACTGGGGAAGGATGGGCACTCATTTAATATCTGCCAAAGGAAATATTTGAGTGTATCCATCCTTAAGATTTGGGATTTAGTTCGACTGAAAGAGAATCAAACTCAACTATTGCTAAGATTCACAGAGTTCAAGAGTTTTCTTCTCATCCAGAAGTTGTGATTATGTGACAACCATTACTTCTGTTTGGTGAGACCTGGAAGTGTTGCCCTGTTGAGTTTGAAATACTTACATGGTTAGGAATGGGGACTATGTTTCATATATTAGAGAAGAAATACTAGGGGGTGTGTGGTTGGAAGAAGCTCTGTTTTTAGTTCACATGCTAATGAAAAAGTAGCTACACTGCTTACTTCACCTTCTCAGAACAAATTGCACCATCATGTATATAACTCAATGTTCAGAGAAGAAAATCATGTGAAAAAATAGTGATTAAAAATAATTACTGCTTTAAAAGTGTTTATTATTTGCAGCAGACTCTTTTCAGTACTTTACATATCCTATTTAATTTCTATGATGCTGCTACTAGATAGGTACTATTATTATGCTTATTTTAGAGAAGAAGAGATAAACTTAATTAAGAAATTAAGCAACTAGGGACACTAGTCCTTGACTGTACTTTCCAAGGCCCTGTTCTGTCCATTTCTTTACATAGCCACCCAAAGCAAAGGAACTGGTTCAGGACCCAGGCCAGGGCAGCATTTTCTGAGGTAAAAAGTTAGCTGGAAAAGTATTTCTTTGGGTGAGGGTGGGACAATCCTTAGCAATACTAAGGATGGAAAATTTAAGTGAATTTGGGGTAATTCAAGTATAGCACAGTCTCAAATAAGAGCAAAATCAGCAGCGAATGAACAGAGAGACAGTTGGGACAGTCCTAGATGGACTCAATCGTTTTGGTGATACCAGAACCCATTGTATAGTCCTTTCCGATACGTGTATGTATATATACACATACACACAAATATACATATGGAATACATATACACACATATACATTCATGTATTTTGAATTTATAGATATTTTTCACATATATACGTGTGTGTGTATATATTTCTATATACGCACACACACACACACACAAACACACACGCATTTATAAGGAACTGTATACCTAGCCCAGTCAGTCATCCTTAGAGAACCCTTTTGTTTCAAAATGTTATTGGCAACCCCTCATAAGAGATAATCTGAGTCAGGTGAATCCCACCCCATGTAATTGAAAAAAAAATTTATTGACTGTCTACTTTATGCTCAAAACTGAAGCAATGGAAGTGAAAGGTCCTCTCCTTCTAACTGGAGAGACAGCCCCTTAAATAGATCATTTCAATTTATTCTTCTAAGCAAAAGGATTTTGTTGTCTGGGGCATCATGGAAGTACCCACTAAACCTCTTCACTCTGTTTATTGAGCAAGTTGTGTATTACAAAAGCACCAGGCTGGGGTTGCTCAGAAACGGTCAGTCCAGCCGGTGTGAGACAGGAAATTGTTGGACAAATGCTTTTGCAAAAATGACATCTGGGTAATGGCCCTCAGCAGCATTTCACAGGCGAGATTGTTCCTGCTGCTATATACCACCCTTGAGTCCTCTGACCTTGTGATTGTTCATAAAACAACATTATTTTGCTTTTCATCATTTAATAAGTCATGCAAATTGCCTTAAACTACCATAAGGTGCAGTATGATGCTCCCGAACATTAATAAAAATAAACTCCTGGTTTGGCCAACTTTCTATTCCCAACCACACACCTTTTTCTTAACAGAATAAAGCAGAAATTTATCCAAATGACACACAAAGATAACTGGCTTTGTCGTATTATTAGTCTTTAAGGCTGTAAGGGAATGAGTTAAGGGTGTGTTGCCAAAAGAAATAAAACAGTGGAACATCACAATTCGAGGTATGAATTTTAGGCATAAAATGCAATTGTTTTACCAATTTTCACAAGGCTCGCCATCTGGCATTCACCAAAGCTATTTTTGAGACTGTCCCTCAGTCATCCGTAGGTATTAAAGCAGTCAGCAAGGAGTTGCTTTTTTGTTAGTATATGACTCGTAAGTACTTAAAGGGGGAGCTACCAGTACAGGATCCAGAATGGGTGAGTCAGGTATGCTTCTATGACCCATCCATCTTTAGTATTTCCCAGTTATCCTGGTACTATTATGAGCCTTCTATCCAAACTGAAAATGGATTTTGTATTAACTTGATTGCATTTGCAAATACAAAGTCTTCCATGATTCAAAAGCTCCCTGTTCGAAGAGACATGGTTTAGGGATGGCATTTTGTTCTGATTACACTGAAATTTCTGAAATGAGTGATCCTGTATAATAAGTACCATCTCTGGTGCGGTAATCAATTTTCTGATTCATGTAACAAGCCCTCTCTGAGATAAAAATGCCTGAGGAAAGAGATGTTTTGGAGGGGGATCTGTTGTGCTGACTGCCTGCCAAGCCGACAGCCTGCTGTGGATGTAAGCAGCCCTAGGGCTTCGTATGTACAGGTAGAATTTGATTCTGAGGTCCTGGCTATAACTGACTGAAAAAGGGAGAAGTATCTGAATTAAGGCTGGTAGGTATCTGATTCAAGGTAACCTGATGTGCAAACTCTTCCTTATTTGGGTGATGCTGATTATCTTTGACAGTGATAAAACTCAGCTCTAAACTTCTCCACCGGGGAGTCAGAATATGAGACATAGACTCAGCAGTTGTCTGTGGAGGCGTAGAACACAAAGAGGGGAGCATGAGATGTGTAAACAGGCTTCAAGAAAAGGAAGTCATGAGCAGTCAGGGCCATAGATAAGTAGAAGCTATGTATAAGCAGAAGTTTTGAGAAAGCCAGAAAGATTACATAGTGTCGATTATAAAAGCAGGAGCAGTAGGAGTGGGTAAGGGGCATGTTGAGTCACTACTGGCAGAGTATTGGAGTAGAGGGAACGACAGGAAAACTTGGTTGCCAGAGCTCTATTGAATGATCTTCCAGGCTTTTAGCAATCGAGGTGAGGTCTGGTTCTACTGTCGAGATTCCCATTTTCCTTATTTCCACTTGTAGGTAAGGTGTTTGGAATGAACTGAAGAGACCTAGCTAAGACTGGGAAAAGGTTGCTTGAATAATATTTGATGATTTTTGGTTTTATTTCATTCTATTAAGTGGGTATTACTTTTTCATTCTAATCCTGTTAATCTCATCCTGGAAAAGTCTTCTGTACTCCCAAACAATTTACGAAAATGATTAAGAACAACAGCAACAGCAGTAGCGCAGGTGTTGTTTTCTAGTGGAGGCTGACACAAATGACTTCCTAACAGCCTGCTACTGACTACTATTTATGGATGGTCAAAAGCAAGCCAGGTGCTTACTTCTAATCCTAGAAGAATCTTCAAAAATAGGTACTATAGGACCTGGATTACATACTGAGGAAGCTGAGGCTTAGAGGAGACCAGTAAATAATCTAAGTACATCCTGTTAGCAATCAGGGTGGTGAGAACAACACTAAAACAGTATCACTCATCATCCAAGTTTACAAGGGTTAAGTTGCAACCCACTGCAGTTACCCACTTATATTGCACCCTGAGAGGAACTCAGGACGAAAAGCAGGATGAGGTGCTCTGTGCTTTGAATAAACAGTACCCTGGATAGTTAGATGCATGTCTCAGGAAGAATTTCAATGACCCCATATTCTTGCAAGATCATTAACCTGAGATGTCTGTTCTTTGTGATTAGCAGTAATCTTTTACCAAGATGTTGGCTTGACTGTGTATATTTCCTAGTCAAAAAACTCATATACATATATACTGATTACTCCCTTACTTCTTCAGAGCAGTTCCTCTGTTCTGTAGTCCTTTGCAAGACCATGAGTAAAACTTAAACTTACAACTCTCATGTCACACATTTTTCTTTAAGTTGACAGTGTGGATCCACATTCAAGTCTGCCTGGCCTCAAAGTAGGTGCCCTTCCACTGTACTTGACTGCCGCACCAGGGACAGGCTCTCTACGAGGTTTGGCATCCCCATGGCATCCATGCTCCGGAGCAAACAGATGTGCACGACAGAGAGAACAGTAGATACTCCAGGGGCTGCTGGCTTCAGGCAGGCAGCAGGACCTGCCATTCCTGATAGATGACTGCCACTCCATCTTGTGCAGACATGGTTATCCCAAACAGGCTGCATTTATTAAGTTGCACAACTCAGTCAAGGTATTTTACTACCGGTATCAATTTAATTTATATGTAAAAACACAATGTTTCCTTTGCCTTGTAAGAAATCTGACAAGAAAAAAGTGACAGGTGGCAGGTAGAATGTGCCCCAGTTGTGATGTGGATCATGGAAAATTAGACAGTTGGTCTATATTGGTATTTCCAGCAGAAATCATGGGGAGGAGGGGCCTCTGCAGAGAAGACTCACCCGTCCTGCTCTTCAGAATAGTCTGCCTCAGGTGGAGCGAGGCTGTTGGAGGCTGGTTTTGCCTGAAATATGCCAGCTGGTTCATCAGGGATGGACAAGGCTCTAAATGACAGTATGTGCTCGTGGGTGGGGCTATGGAGTTGATGGACCCTTCTAAGTTCCATTTAGAGGTTATAAGCCTTTCCCTCTCCTGGTCAGTGGGTGCTCGAATTGGGTAATTTGGGGCCAGTCCTAATGCTTAGATGAACATTAAGCAGAGGGGGAGGACCAGTGTGTGGAGTACGTGCTGACAACCAGACTCTGATCTAGGTGCTTGAGATAAACTAGCTGCTCTTAGGACTGGCAGTTGGGAAACTGCATCAAAGGGGGAAAAATGCTATTCATATGATCTTTATTCTCCATGGTGAAACGGCCTTAAGAAAATTCAATGGCGTGGATTTCAATTAGAGATGCATATTCTCAAGCCCTTTTCACCCCCATCAACAGCTGGGAATAGAGTCCACACTATTGTGGCCATCAGGGCAGAAAGAAGCAAGCAGAGTCTTTGCCTTGAAGGAATTCACAGTCTATAGGGGTGATAGACAATTGAGCATGTGAGTATTACAGAGTATGATGAGCGTTATAATGGAACTACTAAAGAGACTTCCTTTGGGGCATCCCTCGCTGGCTGTAATTGCTGCTGATCCCTTTGGTGTCCTCCTTTTTGTCCTAGTACAGGCTGGAGAGCTCACCTGCCAGCCCTCTGCATAGAAGCTGCTTTTTCGCCCTTCTCCTGTCTCAGCTAATTTTTTAATTAGCCTGTGTTATCTCTACATGCCTACCAAGGGATTAGGTCCCACTGAAGTAGACACTTGGTTTACCTTGTCTTTCAGAAATAAAGCCAAGGTGTTAAATGTCTCTGATGTTGAAAGGGTAGGGTTGGATACCTTTTCGTTGCATGGATTGGGGAAGGTCACAAAACTGGCAGATTGTTTTTGATGTTTTCTTTGTTTTGGTGAAAGCCTTTTTGAAACATTTTTTTCATTGAGGTATAGTTGATTTACAATGTTGTATCAATTTCTGCAGTACAGAAAACTGACCCAGTCATTCATGTGTATATATATATTCCTTTTCTATTTTCCATCATGGTCTATCCCAAGAGACCGGATATAGTTCCCTGTGCCTTATTGCTTACTCTCTTTAAATGTAATAGTTGACATCTACTAACCCTAAACTCCACCAGTCCATTCCACTTCCTCCCCTCTCCCCCTTGGCAGCCACAAGTCTGTTTTCTATGTCTTAAGTCTGTTTCTGTTTTGTAGATAGGTTCACTTGTGCCATATTTTAGTGTTCCACATATAAGTGAAATCATTTGGTATCACTTTGTGTGAAAAACTTTCTCTTTGAGTTCGGTTTGGACTGTGACCTTGTATAGTACCTCTGGAGAGTGGGAGAGGGGTGATGGGGGGCAAGGGAGAGGGAGACAGAGACAGAGGGAGAGAAAGACAATGCAATTAATAAAACATTCTATATTCTGCTTACTTGAATAGCAAGTTGGTCCAGGACCCCCAGAGGCAGGGGCAGGATGCTTCCGTTCGTGGCAGCAGATATTTTAAGCACTGGAGATCTACTAGGTTTGTAGCCACAGGAGGGAGATAATCACATTTGTCCTTTAAGTGGTCAGTCGGGTAGTAATGTAGATAAAAATCTGAGGTGGAAAAGAATGACCTAGAACAGAGAGAATGGGGCCATCAATTCAATTTCCCTTACTTGTAATTTTGCCTGAATAAGTCTACTCAGGTGTGTCTTGGGAAAAAGGAAGAAAGACGAAAGAAGGTGAATCTTCCATGCATCTGTAATACAAATGGATGCATGTTATTTCTTAAGCACCATGGATTGAGTGCTCTGGCTGAGACCAGAAAATACAGCTTGCAGCCAATTTCCTCAGGAAAAAAAACGAGGAAAGCAAGCAAGCAAGTTTTTTTGCTGTTTAGCCTGTAAAATGAACTAATCCTCAACAGGCCTTCCTGTCAGTGCTAACTACTGTAGCAGGGCTGTGGTGAAGAGACCGTGAGGCTGAGGGAAAAAAAAATACTAGCTTTATCCCAACTAGCCCATTTCTCTCCGCTCAGTTTTCAAAATAGAAACGCCATATGGTTCCATATGATAGGACATCTTAATGTGGTGTTCTACATAGTCTTTCTTTGATACAATTGAATTTGTTTACACTTTCATCCCCAAATAATTGATGGTGTATAAATGTGAGGCCAGAGTGCTAATGCCAGCAGACAGAGGACTTAATAGGAAGAAGTTTAAAGCATGAATTTAAGTAATAACAGCTTATTAGCATTTATTTCTCAATCTTAAAATATTACCTATGTTTTCCTTTAAGGACAAGGCCACTACATACTTGAGGGGCTCAATGCGAAATAAAAATGTAAGGCCTTGCCATGGCAGAGGAGTCAGTTTCCTCTTCCCCTGGGTACCCTGCCTGATTCTCTGTGGCCAGCGGTGTTCTCCAAGGGTTTGTACCCTCTGTGCAGAGATGTGCTTGGTGCTAGAACTGGGGTTAGATGAGAGGTCCCGTTGAATTGCCCCCCGAACTTACTGTGGTTCTGTTAGCCCATGGCGGGGATGGGTACTGACTTGCAATACCCCCAGCTCATCCCCTATTTGTGTCTTTTCCTCCCTGCCCTGGCTCCCAGGATCCCCAAAAGGAGGTGGTGGGAGCGAACAAAACAAGGCCTTAAGATGTGGTTGTCACCGGGGTCGGGGTCTGTTGCCCTGAGTGGAAATCTGTTGGCAGCAGACTGGAGAGGGCCAGGAGGGAGCAGGGCTAGGATTGAGGTGCTAATGAGGGGTCTGGGAGGGAAGCCCAAGCCTGGTGGGGAGATGGCAAGATGTAGGACCAGATGTGAGCTGGGGCTTCAAGTCCCTCCCCTCTCCCGTGCTCCGTTATCCCATCAGACATCATTTACAAAACACATATTCAAAGACAGCATTATGAAGAATTCAGAGCACTGAAGCCCAAGGGCAGGGGCCCTTCTGAGCACGGAGCCCTCACAACAGCACAGGTTACGAGCCCATGAATCTGATCCTCCTTGAGAACCTGTCCCTCGGTGTTGACAATGGACACGGAGGAAAACGGAAGCAAGAGAAACAGTTTCCAGACTTGGGGAGGCCACATGTTGAGAACTCCTGCTCCAGCATCCACAGGTATATAAGCTCTGGCAAGTTATTTCTTTTTTTCTCAGGTGCAGTTTATCTGTAGCTTTAAAATCAGGAAACTGGGAGGCAGAGAACTGGTATGACCACGTTCAAGGTCATGCAGCGAAATGGTGGCAGAGGAGGTTCACCCCGGCCTGACTCTCAAATCCATGCTTTTTGTCTATATGGTTCTGTTACCTGAGGTAACAGGATCTGTGGCTCTTAACCCACTGTGTTAGAATTCGGAAAAACTAGTGAACTTAAAAAAAAAAAATCTGCCCCCTGAGGAACAAAAACGCGTGAAAGCCATCTTGCATAAAATTTCAGGGGGTTCACAGGGCCCCTGAAGCCCATCTAGGGATCAGGTTGAGGGCTCTGAAGGCTAGACAAGTTTTCTGTCCATCAGGATTGACTGTTTACACAGCAGCACAGCAGAACCCCGTGTTCTCATTCCTCTATTACTCATTTCGTAGTCTGTTTTGGCCAAAGCATTCTTTTCCGGCTCCTGTTTTTCTGCCCATATTTCTGTGGCAGCATCACATCTTCGCTGTACTTGTCCTCGGTGGGGAGATCTCCCCGCCTTAGGGCCACTCTGTTAGGAACAAGACATCCCTTCTGAAGAAAAGCAAGAGCAGTCTTTTGAAATGAACTCCTTTCAAGGACATCTGGTGTGACATTAAGCTTCATTCTTTCCTGGTCTGGAGAGCCACCATCACCCCCGGCTAGGATGTGCTAGCAGCATCCGTCATCCCACCTCCAGGTGCTGCTGCAGGTGGCACACAGCCGATAGATGGCGTCAGAGACCCAAAGATGCAGCCTGAAGCAAAGGCGTGTGTGCCTGCATGCGTGGGCGCGTGTCTGTGTTGGCCATGTATTATTTATGAGGAGAGATTAACTTTGAAATTTTCTTACTTTCCCCTCAGCGATATAGGCAGTAAACATGATTTTCTCAGTACAAGTTAACAAGTAGTCTTCCTAACAAACTTGATGACCTCAGATGTCTGCTTTCTGCTACTTAGGGGTTATGTATATTGAGCTTTTAAAAAAAATGTTAATATTCAGAATGCTTCTACTTCACAGAGAAAATGTTCAGAGGTCCTCTGAGGTCTTGGGGAAAATAAAAAGTGGAAATCCTGATGAAGTGCAAAAGACTCAGGAAATTTTGTACTATTGCTTAAAAGGTAATTCTCTGCTCTCTCTGCAGTACGTTGTTATACTGGAGTCAGGTGTGCGTGCTGAAAAGTGCCTTCTCCTCTGGTGAGCTAAGCTTGAGTTCTTTGTCATTTGGAAGTTGTGTGATTTGGGGCGAGTTAAACTTCCTGAACCTTAGTTCTTCATCTGGAAAATGGGTTTATGATGCCCATTTTATAGTTGTTTATGCTCCCTGACCATATGAACTAGTTGGGGCAAAGTGAACATTGAGTAAATACCAGTTCCATTACTTTTTTAACATGCTGCTCTAAAGAAATGGCAGATGACCCACGTTTTTGCTGTCTGTTAAGAGAGTTTTCAAGTGAGAATTTGTCTGAAATAAATGTTCCAATATTACTTGAGGAAACAAGGGTGAATAGGGAAGTAAATGTGTTTAGAAAGCAGTTGAAGTTTTATAAAATGGCAGGGGAGAATGGGAGATGAATGCCATATGGGTCGTGGCGGTGCATCCTGTGGATGTAATGTCACAAATAAAACCAACAATGGGGAATGACGTCTGTTAGAATACAAGCTACATTGTGAAGAATGGTAGAATGATCACCTAAGACTAGGTCAGATCTTTGTTCCAACACTTGCTGACTGTGTGACCAGGCTGCAGATCACACGCACCCTCTCTGAACCTGTTTCTTCATAGGTAAAATGTGGATGATAATATCATTTACTTATTCCAGGAAAATAGGATTGTTTTGAGAATTAAAAGGGGTAGTGTATGATAGCAGCTCAGGTCAGGGTTTAGCACATAGCAAGCAATTTTCACAGCTATTGCCATCACTGTTGCATGTCAGCTTGGGCCAAAAGATCTGGAACTAGAAAAACCGGGATCAGTTTCTTGTGCCATTCCTTAGGGACAATGTGAATTTGACTTCGTTTTCTCCTTGATCAAATGCTGACCAGCATGTAGTAATTCCTGCACCAGCCACCCTGGGCGCTTTTTCTGAGTGCTAGATAGAGTCTAACATGGCTGTCATTCAGAGGCGTGGACAGAGGGGCTGAAAATCTTACTCGGAAATATCGTGCCGAAGGCAGCCTGAGGTGACTGTCTGGAGAGGAGTAACAGCTGTGGAGGAAGATGATGGTAATGAGCGGAGAACAAGAGGCTGGCATCAGAGGCGAAAAGCACTGCAATCACTGTTTCTTTCACAAGGAGAACAGGAAAGGAGAACAGCAGATTCCAAAAAATGGACTCGGGGAACTGTGTGTACAGTTGAGGCTATGTCATAATTAGGCACTTGTGGGAGGAAAAATCTAGATGGTGCATAAAATTGTGGCTCTGGGAAAACAATACAGGAGGCTGCCCTCCGAGTGAAGGGATAGGCACCCACAGATAGAAATTTAGGCAGCAGGGGGTGTTTGGGGATCTGTGTGATGCTATCAACTTGATTATTATTTCTGTTTTCTGCTGTATAATTGTATTTTTCCTGAAGCAGATTTGTAGTTAGAAGAGATGTCCAGCATGTCAGGTATTTCCAGGAGGGATCGATGTGGTGACATTGATAACAAAGGGCATGTGCCATGCAGTGAATGTCACTAAGCACTGGACTAGCTGTGCTATAACAGCGCTTTGTAAACTGTAAAGTGTCATACTAATGGTCTTATAAGCGCAGCTGTAATTGCTGTGTCTTGAGTAGCAGCAAATTCAAGTAGGCAGAGCCTAATTTTGAACTCTGATGTCTTCGAGTTTGAATTTTACTGGCGTTGGGAAGAAGTTGGGAGGAAATCAACTCTAGATGATGGAGCAGAGGCCAAGCAAGAAGGAAAAGAAGATAATGGGAGAGAAGGGAACCAACTTCAGGTTCAGGCAAGTGTTGACTGTTTGGGAGATCAAACAGGAAGTAATGATTTCCTCAAGAAAAGCGATGTTGCAAGCAGTGGCAATCTAGGAACAGGCAGTGTCCAGAGATCTGCACAGAGCGATAGGCAGTCCCACCCCAAGAAATCTGTTGGCAGCTCTCTGCTACTTTCTGAGGTTCAGGGGCAGGTGTCCAGCCTTTGATGTAACTGAAAAGAGCAAAGAAGGGTCCCTTTTTTGTGTGTTTACTTAGAAAATACTTACTGAGCGCACCTATGTACCAAGTGCTATTTTAGATGTTGGAGGTACAGAGATAGAATGACAGCAAAGGGCCTTGCTTCTGTACTAGCAGAGGTGGGGGCAAGAAAGAAAAAAAGCAACAACAAACACAGTACTAAGATAGTTCTTGGGGAAGGGACTCCGGGACAGAGATTTGCCTGTAGGGACCAAGAAGATGCTGGACTGAGTAGAGGGAGACGTTAGCAGAGACCTGTAATGCTAGAGGCCTTGGTCAATCCCACCTGGTGCTGTAGATTGGGAGTTAACCTTTAGAGATATCGCACAGTGTGGCTTTTGTATCTTGCATCATTCAGTTACTCATAGGGGCAAGAGGATAACCAGAGAGGGAGCATAATCTTGGGTGAGGCAGCTGTTTTTAGTGGAGGGACTCGCCGGGGAGCTCTCAGCAGCCAACACTCCCAGCAGAGGAAAGGATGAGCGCCTTGGACTTGAAGTATTTGGATGGCCTGCCAGGGTGTCCGCTGCAGCTTACCGCTGGTACACCTCAGAATCGACTTGCTTGGTATTGGGGCAACTGGTTGTCGTTTCTTGGAGATGCTGCTCCCAGATGCTGGTAGTCTCTTTGCTGAAGAAAATGTATTACATTCTGTACTTAACAGTGAACTGTATTTACCATCCTGTGCTTTCACTCATTGGCTTGCCTGTGTGTTTTCCTTTCCAGGTTCTGAACATTTCAAAGGGATGCTTTGTGTGGTCTTACTTGTTTTGAAATTTTTGTGTGTAGTAGAGAAGTGAGTCCAGTGTGTCCAGCACATACGTGGCACTCAACAGGGTCTTCAATGATTGAAAGAAAAGGCTAGGAAATGAATGAGTCGCGTATGCAGGTTTCTTAATTGTACCCCTAAACATTCAAGCAAAATTACCAATAGTGCGACATAGATATACAACAATTACACAACAATTGGGGGCATTTCTACTTACCTTCTATTAACATGGGACTTAAAAATTAGTGGAAGAAAAAGTTTTCATAAAACTGGCTGACCCCCCCCCATTGCTCCTTACTTGTATACTTAATTTATATTTTTGCTTAAAATACAATAGCTTTTTATTCCACAAAAAAAATATGATGCCGCAGTGGGGAAAGCAAAGAAGATATAAGTAAAAGGAGAGCTATTCTCTGTTTCTGGAAGATAATACTGAGTATTATAAAGATGGTGATATCCCCTAGTTCAATTTTAGGATTGTGCACTATTAGAATTTTTGCAGGGTCTTCCATAGACTTTAAATAATTGGAAATGTAAATTTTTATGTAAGAGTTGGCAAGAGTACCAAAAGCCTTTATTTTTTTTAAGGCAATAACAATGTCAATGCTAGATAGTTATAAAATATTTTAGAAAGCGACAGTTTCATGTATCAAAACTACATGATAGGGAGTTGATTTTTCTAAATTCAGAAATAGGTTTGTTACTTTTATAAATGCTTAAAAATTAAGAGAAACTGGATACATCTAGGGCCTTAAGATTTAACAAAAGTATTACAAAATAGAAAAATGATAATTAGGTGTATATTGGGCACTTGAATGGCAGTATAAACTATCGAACTTGAATTCAGTCCTTAGTCTATACACTGAGATCATTTTCAGAAGTTTAAAAGAGTTAAATATTTCTTTTGGACCCTAAAAAAATCTAGAAGGAAGTGAAGTGGTATATTTATGCTAGCTTTGGATGGAAGATCTATTTTGCAAGCCAAAAATCTAATAAATAAAAGAAATATTGAAAAGATAGAAAGCTGGGTATATGGCAAACATAACTGATAAAATTGCTAACTGAATAGATGGCAGCAACTAACTTTTATGTAATGCCTAACAGCTTATGAAGTGTTTATGTACTTCACTAGATCTTCTACAACTTAGCTACTCAAAAGTATGGCCAGCGGGTTTTTTTTTTTTTTTCCGATCATGCCCCCAGCATGCGGAAATTCCCTGGCCAGGGATCAAACCCCACTAAAGCAGCTACTCAAGCTGCAGCCACAACACGGGATCCTTAACCCACTGTTCCACAGAACTCTCAGACCATCAGTCTTGACATCATCTGGAGCTTATCGGAAATATAGACGCCTGGGCCCAACCTCAGACCCACTGAATCAGAATCTGAAGTATAAGATCCTCAGGTGACTCATATATATTTCTAATTTTGAGAAACACTTTTAAATAACCAGTTGAAACTGAGGCTTAAAAAGATTGGGTAATTTTTCAAAGAGCAGAGTCACATAAGATACTAAAGTTTGATTTCCAGGTCCTCTAACTATAGCTTCTTTTCATTCGTTGATTAATTTATGCCTTTGACACATACTGATTGATGACTATATTTGCAGGTACTGACCAGGGGTGGGGACAGCATAACTCCCTCTGCACTTATTTTCATGGGCTGCTTCTTGAAATAATTGTCTATACTGGTATCTCAGCATTAAGGCCCTTCTGCTTTAAAAATAGAAAATACCATCACATTAATAAATCTATTCTCTTAGCAATATCTAAACATAAGTTAAAATGTCATTAAATTATGTCCTTCAGTTTTTTTTGGTCATACCCACAGAATGTGGAATTTCCCAGGCCAGGAATGGAACCTGAGTTGCAGCTGTGACAACACCAGACCCTTAACCTGCTAGGCTACCAGGGAACTCCCAGTGTGCCTTTTCATTTAACAAAATAAATATACATGGTACATCTCATTGTTAATTAAGATACAGAGAAATAATGAGTTCATATTCTGGCTCATTGGGTTAAGAACCTGACTGGTATCCTTGAGGATAGGGATTCAGGGGTTCGATCCCTGGCCTTATTCAGTGGGTTAAGGATCGGGTGTTGCTTTAAGCTGTGGCAAAGCTTGCAGGTGTAGCTCTGATTCCTCGTTGTTGTGACTGTGGCATAGGCTGGCAACTGAAGCTCCGATTCAGCCCCTGGCCTGGGAACTTCCATATGCCACAGATGTGGCACTAAAAAGGAAAAGAAAAAGATTTATAGAAATAAGTATGTTCTTAGAGGACAAAAACTAGTTTCTACATGTCTGGAGCACAAGATAGTCATGTGAGAAGAGCTATAAAACTGTTTAAACCTTCTAACTACCTTATTTCACCTTGGGGAAAAAAGACCAAAGAAAATTTCAATGAGAAACGTAAATGGCTGTAAATATATCCTAACTATGTTTTTTCTCACATTGATATCCAGAGCAAAATCATTGAGATAGCCAGTGTGGTTGATAAAGCAAGACTGTGCTATCATGCAGCTACGGGGGAAATGAGAAAGCTAAACACAGTTGTAGCTTTTCTGCACTATGCTCTGCAGCCTGGCATCCTATGTGATTAAAGTCTCCACCTTCCTTCCAGATGGACCTCGCTGCAACGGCAGCCTGCTTCTACCAGGAGGGCTCCACTATTCCTCCGAATGGCCCTTGAACTCTTTGATTTTATAATTTTGCATTTGTTTTTCTCTTTTCCATCATACTGCCTAAACATCCTTCATGATCTGGCCTACCTATTTCTCTAGCCTCATCCTTTGGGACTTTTTCTTCTTAATAGTTTGGTTCTAGGTGTTCTAAACTCCCTGCAACATCCCAATGCACAGAACTACATCGAGTTTCTGGATGCAGGCTTGATAAGGACTTCTTTGGCTGGTGAACTGCTCTTCATCCTTAAAAACTCACAAGTTCCTTTTATCAAGGAATATCTACCCATTACTCTTTTTTTATATGTTTCCTTGTTAACACTGCATTTCTTTTTAGGTTTTATCTTTGCTTATTTTAATTGCTTTCTTTTTTTTTCTCCATCAAATTTTGAGCTGATGGAAGATGGGACTTTTTTTTTTAATCTTTGTTCTTTTCCTTCTAACCAGTATCTGACATATAAAAATACAAAAATAAATCTTCATCTAAAGAAAGCAAGCATGACTGAGTCTGTACCTACTAACATTTTCCTTATCCTTTGGTGTCAAGCTTGAGAATGCTACCTTTTCAAGTCTTCCCAGTGACTGGACGTGGCCTTTGCCATCTTGGAATCTCCTTGGCCCTTGTGACATTTTGTTCTTACGTAGTGGTTATTTACCCATCCTTGTCCTATGTGTGTCCCAGAGGCTAGCACATTCTAGGCGCTCATCATTCTTGGAGTTAGTGAATGGATGAAACTTGCTAAATACTTTTTGACAATCGAGTGCCCTGACAGTTCCAACAATTGGCCAAAGCAGCAGCTCTCTTGAAATGATGCTTATATCAATTGATGCTTCGTTTTAAAAGCAACAGGGGTTGGGAAAGTAGATACTGTCTTAACTTCAGCTTGAGAAGTTTAGTGGAAGTGATTTTCCTGTAAATAAGCATTTCGTAATGTTCATTTTTTTATCTATAATTTTGCTTCATCAGAAGTGTCTCTGCAGAATGAAGATGCTTCTGAACTCTTCCTTAAGTAATTATATATTCATTGAGTATATGCCAAGAAATTTTCTTGGTCCTGGGGTTAGTAAATAGATATGGTCATCATTCTAGTTGGAAGAGATAGAACATATAGAAGTAAATAAATACACCAAATAATTTCAGATACTGATGAGTGTAAGGAAGATAAATCCCCAGAGAGTGACTTGAGGATAGAGTTGGGGCTCTTGTAAATATTGACACTTAGCCTGAGACATGAATTGCAGAATGGGATTCAGACCTTTGAGGATCTGGACTTGAACTGTGCCACAGAGATTCTGGGCACAAGCTACAGTGGTCACTTCCTAGTTTCTGACATCCTTGTTTAATATGCAATTACCAGGTGGTGGATAGCGGTGCCCTCTTGTGAGTCATGGTCTTAGAAACCTTGGCTAAGACACCTTGAAGCAAGAAGACCAATTTGTTGTTTTGATCCTTGGCTCAGGGAATCCTTCATTTCTGTGCATAACAGATAGAATGGTATCTATCACAGGCTGCTTAACTCCATGACTGCGAGGGTCTCTCTGCTCTGGTCCTCTTCATTTGTACGTATTTCCAGAGTCTGACTCCAAACCCGTTCTTTGCCTTAAAGGACAGGCTGTCCTCTGAGTATCACCAAGTGGGCTGCTCAATCAGTGGCTCTTCCTCATCAGTCTTTACTCATTGCCATTTGGGGAATGGCTTTCTCTTCTGAGGACGATCTGCTACCCACACCACAACGTGTGTGTACACAGGTTCTGTACACCCACGATTGGCAAGCACCATTTAACCCCTCCAGTGGCTCAGTGTTATGTTCTAATTTTTTTTCCTGCCTTTTAGGGCTGCACCTGAGGCATATGGAAGTTCCCTAGGTGATCAAATTGGAGCTACAGCTGCTGGCCACAGCCACAGCCATGCAGGATCAGAGCCGCATCTGCTACCTACACCACAGCTCACAGCAACACTGGATCCTGAACCCACTGAGTGAGGCCAGGGATCGAATCTACATCCTCATGGATCCTAGTGCAGTTTGTTAACTGCTGAGCCTCTAAGGGAACTCCTATGTTCTAATTTCTGGATAGTGTATGAGCCCTCTCATGAATTTCTCCTTACCTACTTTTCTAATCTTCGGTCTTGTCCTTCCCCTCCATGCCTCACACTCAGGTCATACTGAAGTACAGCCCCCTCATCTAGTATCACCCTTTTTTAAAATATATGGAATATACAGTGCCTAGAGGGTCCTAGAGGGTCTTCACTCTTGTCTGCCTTAAAAGCACTATTCCTCCTTTTAGACTCAGATCACTTCCTCTGTGAAGGCTCTTTGGATTCCCCAGGGAGTGTGAAATGTTTCTTTATTTGTAATCTTAAAGCATTGTTCTGTGTAGTATCTACCATGTTGTCATGATTTTTTACATCTCTTCTTCTCCATTCCTATCTCCCCCACCCCTGCCTCAACACAAGCCCTGAACTGTGAAGATCAATGTCAGGAACTTTTCTTCTTCATTTTTTCATTTTTGTATTTTTGAACCTTGTCCTAGGGCCTGTTAAAAAACTGCATACTCGAATCTTAGCATTTTAGCCAATTTGCCAGGTAAACATTCACTGTGTGTGTGTATTCATACACATTTATTGGGCATTTACTGGGGGCAGGGAAATTATGGGAGGCATGGCTCCTGGTAAGACAAATAAGCCAAACGACTCTCTACAGAAGGAAGGTGGTCCCTTTGACCGGGTAGTTAGTGGGGGCTTTACAAAGCAGTTGTCAGGGACCTGGTTTTGGAGGAGAGGGAGATTAGGAAGGGACTGGAAGTGAAAATGGCTTTTTAAAACCATTCAGATTGTATCTAAGGACATTTCCAGAATTGTGTAATTTCCTTTCTACCTCTTAGCCTGATGGATCTAGTCCACTCTTGAGCAACCATCACATTCCCTTGACCGTACTTCTATGACCTAAGGGCTATGGATTCCAGTGGTGTATAATGTATACAAGTGGCAGGAAATGCCCAGAGGAACAGCAAAACTGTGAAAGGTCTTTGGTGAAATGCTCATCATTCACTTCTCTGGAGAGGAGTAGACAGTGACTCTGGCTGGATGATGGGGAAGTGGAAACCTCATAAAGAGAGAACAGGAGGCCAATTATGCTGCTTCTGTCACTGACCCCTGCTGCTCTGATTTGGCTCTTTCTAGATCCAGTGTAGATGTAAATATTGGAGCTAAATGATGTTTTTGCTCAAGGGTGTTAAAAATCCTCCTAATGGTGTGACCACTGAACCATACTGCTTTCTCAGAATCTCAGACTCCTCATCCCTATGAAAGGAGGATCCTGATGTGCAACTGTCAGTCATGTAACATGGTTTAAATAAAGGGATAATGTTGGTAGAAGGCGATTTAGGGTGTCAGTTACCTGAAGACCCAGATCTCCTACTTGGGGCTATGAGATGCCACATGGGAGACAAGGTCAAGTGAATACTTGGTATTAGGGAATTTTGTCATCATTAGTTAAAGTTTGGTTTCAAGTACCAATATTTACATTTCTCCTGGTAAACTGAGCCAAACCACACAGAGCCATGAGGCATCCTTTCATGGCAGCTGAGGCAGATCAAAGGTCTTTTCTACGAGCAGGCAAAGGTGCAAACTTCTAGTCCTCTTTCCCCTCAACCCACAGATGGACCTTCTTGGCTATTTAGACTTTGTATAAATTTAATAAAAATGATACCAGGAAAAAGAAGAGGAAATGACAATCTTCCCTAAGACCCAGAGCACAGCTGTTCTACTTATAGACTAATACTTTTGAGAATCTACTGTGTCAAGCTGTGTATGAAGCATAATCTCATTTAGTCCTCACAGGGTTCCTTAAGATAGTTTTTACATTTTATAACTGAGGAAGGAGACTTGGAGAGGCGAGGTGACAAGGACCACTAGCTCTCTGTCAAGGTATTTGGGCTGGTAGGTGACAGAGTCCAGATTCGAGCTCTCTCACTTAAGTACAGAACACAAGTGCTAGTTATTGACAGTGTACAGAAAGGGTCCCCTCATGTCATTGCTTTTTAATGTGTATCACCTCCAACCTTTTTGAAACCAACTGAAGATAGAAAAATGCTGAGCATCTACCTTCAAAACTCCTATTTTTTTATTTTTTATTTTTTTTAGCTGAACCCATGGCATGTGGAAGTTCTCAGGCCAGTGACACTGGATCTTTAACCCACTGAGCCACAAGGGAACTACTCCTTCAGAACTCTTAAAGCCTGCGAAGCTGTATTATTAAAACAACAGGGAGCTTTTTTTTTCCAGCAGATGAAAACATCCCCGTGAGAGCACTGGAGCAGAGGGAGGCCCCATCCCTCTTGTTGCTGCTGTGATGACAGGTATTCTATTCCAGGTGCATGAGCGATAACACAGTTGCCTTACCATGTAATTATCACTGTTTCCGTTGGTGTTATCATAAGCAGCAATTATTATAACTAACGTATGGCATTTGGTAGTAACTTGGAAAACAGCCTGTCACTTTATCATTTGGGGTGGATGTTGATGGTGTTATGCTGTAAATCCAGCACTGCTCATTGCTCCTTCTGTGAGGCTCCCAAGGGGGCTGTATACACAGGGGACAATAGCAGATTGGGAAGCAAAATGCCACTTTGTCATTAGCTGTATGAGTGCCCGATTACACACTATAAACCTCTGGTAAGGGTTAGGTAGGGAGTTTGGCTCTGGTGTGAGACCGAGCAAGGCTCTCAGCACCCCTGTGGCTGGCTGCCTGGGCATGTGAGTGGTGTAGACTGGCTCAACTTAGCTAATTGTGGAGGAGATGAGAGAGAGAGCCAGAACCCTCCAAGAGGCCAGCTCCTACCTGTGATGGTTCCTCACGTAGACGTAGAAAGTAGCCCAGTGCCAGGCTGCTACTCTGTTGACATAGAGTGGCTCTAGATGTGAAAACTACCACATGCAGCACTGTACATTATTGAAGCTACTCAAAACTTTTGTTTCCTGGTAAACTCTTACTTAGTTTGATATTTTTAAACTCCTTAAAAATTTTATTAGCAACATAAGCAGTTTTCTTCTTTGAGACTCCGTTTTCCACCCTAGCCTCAGAGAAGCAAAAGTTGACCTTGACTTCACACAGCGTACTCAGTAACCACAAGTCAGGATGGCCGTCCTCCCCCTGAGGTAGGGACGCTGGCTGAGACCAGGCTCACTCAGCGACAGAGCGATGTTGTCGCCCATACCAGACCCTGAGCTCACGTGATTGCATTCCTGCCTCAGCAGCAGCCAGTGTAACCACCACATCATTGGGCTTGATTGTGGAAAGTCGAAACTAAATTTTCTGTCTTTGACTGTTAGAAAAAGGCTGTATTATTCTCAGGTGAATGAATGGTGGTTAAGACCTTATGTTTTCATTTGTCAGACCTAAGTGTGAATCCTCTGGTCATGCCGTTTAGCGATTATGTGACCTTGGTCAAAGTTTCTTCAACTCTAACCTTCGATTTCTCATGTGTGAAATGGGAATAGTAATAGGATCTACTACTTAGTATAAGAATTAATTAAACAGTATATTAGATATTGTTTATAAAAATGTACAACACTTAGAGTGTCTGGAACCTAGTTAGCATTTAATAAAGGTTAGCTATTACCATCATCTGATACTCATTGTATTTTCTGGGTGCTTGCAGTGATTACGAAGGAGGGTTGGGGTGAGCAGTCCACCTCTGGTGCAGGCAAAAAAGGCATGCATTCTAATAAAACTGCAAGTTTGCTGCTTTTTGTTATCAACATGGGCCAGCAGTTGTAATCACTGTTGGGAATGACAAGTGCTTCTCTTCCTGGGTGGACAGCTTCCATTCTATTTCTGTCTTGGTACCTACTGGGAATAGATCTTTCTTGGTCTCTTTAATCTGCAGGTACTCATGCTTGAGGTTTAAAATGACATTCCTCTTCTCTGCCATGGGTCTGGAGAGATGGCTACCTACCTCCCTGTGATGCGAATCTGCTGTTTTGTATTTCCTCCTTTGTTTTTCACAACAGTGCTTGATACAGGCAGCCACAGAACTTGATCCTCTCTATAAAACAGAAACAGATCATAGATATGGCGAGCAGACTTACGGTTGCCAGGGGGGAGGAGGGAGGGAGTGGGATGATGAGGATTTGGGGGTTGTTAGATGCAAACTATTACTTCTAGAATGGAAGCAAGCAATGAAGTCCTAAAATACAGCATGGGGAACTATATGCAACCTCTTGGCATAGAACATGATGGAAGATAGTCTGAGAAAAAGAATGTGTATATATATTTATGTATGACTGGGTTACTGTGCTGTGTAGGAAATTTGATCCACTGTAAATCAACTATACTCCAATTAAAAAATAAAATAAATATTGATGGAAAAAAGAATGGGAGCTACTTCCTCAACTTCTCAACCACCAAAAAAAAAAAAAATTCTTCTTTTGACTTCCAGTTCTGTGAGTATTTTTTAGTCATAAAATTCTGACTCTTTTATTAGAAAGATCTGTTTGCTCTACTTTATGAAATACATTCCAAGTCTGTTGCCTTCTCATCATTTCTGCTTATACTGAACTCCTTCTTGTGCAGTGTTGTGTTGACCTCTTAAATGGTCTTCCTCCTTACAATCGTACCTCTCTATAGTCGATTTTCTAAGTAAAAGCTAAAATTTAAAATTAAAATGTAAGTTTATTGACATCCCTCTTTTGCCCAACACCCCTCCGGTGGATTTCCATCTCATCTACAATGAGGTGCAAACTCTTTACCACTTATAAGGCTCTGTATGATCTAGCTCTTGTGGCAGATCATCTCTAACGTCTACCTTCTGGCACTCTCCCCTTGTTAATTTTATTCCAACCATCCAAGTGTTCTTGAACATGCCAAGTTTTCTTCTGCCTCAGAGTTGTTTGTTTTCCATTTTCTTGGAAGGTTCTATACCTAGATGCTTGCTTTGCTCTCTTCCTTACTTTGTTTGTATTGTTTATCAAATTTTATTACCCAGAAAGGACTTGTGGGCTGTCCCATCTTCAATGGCAACCCATCCATAGAAGATGCTGTTTGACCCCACTGATATTTTCCCAGCCTACATCAAACATCTCTGCAGCTTTGTTTTTTTTTAATGATTTTTATTTTTTCCATCATAGCTGTTTTACTGTGTTCTGTCAGTTTTCTACTCTATAGCAAGTTGACCCAGTCACACATACATATATACATTGTTTTTCTCACATTATCATGCTCCATCATAAGTGACTAGATACAGTTCCCAGTGCTATACAGCAGGATCACTTTGCTTATCCATTCCAAAAGCAATAATTGGCACCTATTAACCCCAAATTTCCAGTCCATCTCCCTCCCTCCCCCTCCCCCTGGGCAACCACAAGTCTGTTCTGCAAGTCCCTGAGTTTCTTCTCTGTGGAAAGTTTCATTTTTGCCATATATTAGATATCCAGATAGGTGATATCATAAGGTATTTGTCTTTCTCCTTCTGACTTAAGTATGAGAGTCTCTAGTTCCATCCACGTTGCTGTGAATGGCTTTATTTTGTTGTTTTTTAATGGCAGAGTAGTATTCCATTGTGTATATACTCCACATCTTCTTAATCCAATAGTCTGTCGATGGACATTTAAGTTGTTTCCATGTCTTGGCTATTGTGAATAGTGCTGCAATGAACATGTGTGTGCAAGTGTCTTTTTCAAGGAAAGTTTTGTCCAAATATATGCCCAAGAGTGGGCTTGCTGGGTCATATGGTAGTTCTATGTATAGTTTTCTAAGGTACCTCCATACTGTTTTCCATAGTGGTTGTACCAATCTACATTCCCACCAACAGTGTAGAAGGGTTCCCTTTTCTGCACTCCCCCCCACCTCCAGCATTTGTTACTTGTGGACTTATTAATGATAGCCAGTCTAACAGGTGTGAAGTGGTACCTCATAGTTTAGATTTACATTTCTCTAATAATCAGTGATGTTGAGCATTTTTTCATGTCCTCGCTGGCCATCTGTACATCTTCTTTGGAGAAACGTCTATTCAGGTCTTTGGCCCATTTTTCAGTTGGGTTGTTGGCATTTTTGCTATTGAGTTGTATAAGTTGTGTATTTCAGAGATTTAGCCATTTTCAATTGCATTGTTTGAAACTATTTTCTCCCTCTCTGTAAGCTGTCTTTTTGTGTTAGTTTTGGTTTCCCTTGCTGTGCAAAAGCTTGTCAGTTTGATTAGATCCCATTGGTTTATTTTTGTTTTTATTTCTGTTGCCTTGGGAGAATGACCTGAGAAAACATTTGTAAGGTTGATATCGGAGAATGTTTTGCCTATGTTCTCTTCTAGGAGTTTGATGATGTCTTATCTCATGTTTAAGTCTTTAAGCCATTTTGAGTTTATTTTCATGCATGGTGTGAAGGTGTGTTCTAGTTTCATTGATTTGCATGCAGCTGTCCAGGCTTCACAGCAATACTTGCTGAAAAAACTGTCTTGTTCCCCATTTTATGTTCCTGCCTCCTTTGTCAAAGATTAATTGACCATAGGTGTTTGGGTTTATCTGAGTTCTCTATTCTGTTCCATTGGTCTGTTTGTCTGTTTTGGTACCAGTACCACATTGTCTTGATTACTGTGACTTTGTAATGTTATCTGAAGTCTGGGAGAGAGTTAGGCTTCCTGCTTGGTTTTTGTCCCTCAGGATTGCTTTGGGCAATTCTGGGACTTTTGTGGTTCCATATAAATTTTTGGATTGTTTGAGTTGTGTGAAAAATGTCATGGGTAAACTGTTAAGGATTGCATTGAATCTGTAGATTGTTTTGGGCAGTATGGCCATTTTTACAATATTAATTTTTCCAACCCAGGAGCATGGAATATCTTTCCATTTATTTGTATAATCTTTGATTTCCTTGATCAGTGTTTAATAGTCCTCAGCATATAAGTATTTCACCTCCTTTGTCAGGTTTATTCCCAGGTATTTGATTTTTTGGGGTACAATTTTAAAAGGTATTTTTGTATTCCTTTTCTAATATTTCATTGTTAGTATACAGAAATGTGATTGATTTCTGAATGTTAATCTTGTATCCTGCTACTTTGCTATATTTGTTGATCAGTTTGAGTAGTTTTTGGGTTGAGACCTTGGGGTTTTCTATAAATGGTATCATGTCATCTGCATACAGTGACAATTTTACCTCTTCTCTTCCTATTTGGATGCCTTTATTTCTTTTGTTTTTCTGATTGCTGTGGCTAGGACTTCCAATACTATGTTGAATAACAGTGGTGAGTGTGGGCATCCTTGTCCTATTCCAGATTTTAGTGGGAAGGCTTTCAGCTTTTCTCCATTGAGTATTATATTTACTGTAGGTTTGTCTTAAATGGCTTTTATTATGTTAAGGTATGTTACCTTTATACCCACTTTGGTAAGAGTTTTGATCATGAATAGATGTTGGACTTTGTCAGATGCTTTTTCTGCATCTATTGAGATGATCATGTGGTTTTTGACTTCTTTGGATCATGTGGTGTATGATGATGGATTTGTGTATGTTGAACCATCCTTGTGAACCTGGGATGAATCCTGCTTGGTCATGGTGTATGATCTTTTTCATATGTTGTTGGATTCAGTTGGGTAAACCTCTGTTGAGAATTTTTGCATCTATATACGTCAAAGATAGTGGCCTAGAGTTTTCTTTTTGGTAGTATCTTTGTGTGGTTTTAGCATTAGGGTGATGGTGGCATCATAGAACATCTTAGGGAATGTTCCTTCTTCAGCCTTTTGGGAAAGTTTGAGGATGGGTATTAGTTACTCTTTGTTTGGTAGAATTCACCTGTGAAGCCATCTAGGCTTGAACTTTTATTTGTAGGGAGTGTTTTTATTGCATATTCAATTTCATTTCTAGTGATTGGTCTGTTCAGTTGATCTGTTTCTTCTTGGTTCAATTTTGGCGGTCTGGACGTCTCTAGAAAGTTGTCCATTTCTTCTAGATTGTAAATTTGTTGGCATACAATTGTTCATAGTGTCCTCTTAAGGTTTTTGTATTTCTGCAGTATCTATTGTGATTTCTCCTTTTTCATTTATTTCATTTATTGCTGTGTTTTCTCTCCTCTTCTTGGTGAGTCTGGCCACAGGTTTGTCAATTTTGTTTATCTTTTCAAAGAACCAGCTCTTGGTTTAATTTTTTCTTTTTCTATTTTTTGAATCTCTATTTTATTGATTTCCTCTCAGGTCTTTATGATTTCCTTCCTTCTGCTGACTTTAAGTTTCATTTGTTCTTCTTTGTCTAATTACTTTAGGTGGTGGGTTAAGTTGTCAATTTGAGATTTTTTTTTGAAGCCTATATTGCTATGAATTTCCCCTTGAGCACTGCTTTTGCAGCATCCCATAGATGTGGAGTGGTTGTGTCTTCATTATTATTTGTGTTGAGGTATTGTTTAATCTCCTTGATTTCCTTATTGACCCATTGTTTTTTTTTTTGTTTGTTTGGTTTTTTTTTTTAGTAGCATGTTGTTTAGTCTCCATGTAGTGTGTTTTTTCTCATTTATTTTCCTGTGGTTGATTTCTAGTTTCATGCCATTGTGGTCAGAAGATATCTGAAATAATTTCTATACTCTTGAATTCATTGAAGTTATATGGTTGATCCTTGAGTGTTCCATGTGCACTTGAGAAAGTATACTCTGATTTTTTTTGGATGTAATGTCCTGAAAATGTCAATTATGTCTAACACTTCTACTCTTTAATTTAGGCTCTGTGTTGCCTTAGTGATTTTCTGTCTAGAGGATCTGTCTGTTGATATGAGTGGGGTGTTAAATGTCTTCCACTATTACTGTATTCCCATCAATTTATCCTTTTATGTCTGTTAGTATTTGTTGTAGGTATCTGGGTGTTCCTATATTAGGGGCATATATATTAATGATTGTAACATCCTTTTCTTGAATGAATCCTTTTACCATTATATAGTGTGCTTCTTTGTCTTTCTTTTTGGCCTTCATTTTGAAGTCTCTTCTGTCTGATATGAGTATTATAACTCCTGCTTTCCTGTCTTGTCCGTTGGCATGAAATTTCTTTTCCCATCACCTCACTTTCAGTCCATATGTCCTTTGCCCTAAGGTGAGTCTCTTGTACAGTAGATTAGAGGTTTTAGCTTTTTTGTCCAATATGTTTTTTGATTGAAGCATTCAGTCCATTGACATTTAAGGTGATTATTGTCCACTGTGTTTTTTGATTGAAGCATTCAGTCCATTGACATTTAAGGTGATTATTGATAAATACGTATTTACTGCCATTTTAAACCTTGGTTTTCAGTTGATTCTATGTTACTCCTTTGTGCCTTTTTGTTGTTGGATGGTTTTCATTTATTTTTGCTTGCGTACTTTTGTTTTTGGTTTTTGGAATGTGATGTTTGGTTTTATTTGTAGTTGCCCGTTTTTTTTTTTTTTTAAAGTGTTAACCCCTTCCTATATCTGCTTCCTTTAGCCTGATTGTCATATAGGCTCAAACACATTATTAAAAAATAAGTCTAGATTTTCTTACTTTCCTTCCCCACATTCTGATTTTTTTATTTAATTTATTTTTTTCGCATTCACTCTTATGATTTTGAAGTCCTTTTTTTTTAACAACTTCATGTTCTTCATTTTGCTGTTCCTTGTGTTTATCATTACTTTTACAGTAGTTTCCCCCATCCCCATTTTAGTTCTTTTTGCTGGCTTATTTTAAGTGATTGCTTTCCAATTGTGATTTCCTCCATCCTATTTCTTCTTCATTAAATAGAGAAGACGTTTCAGTAATTTTTTTTAAATGGGTTTAGTATTGCTGTACTCCTTTAGCTTTTATTTGTTGAAAAAACTCTTTATATCCCCTACTAATTTAAATAATATTCTTGCTGTACAGAGTATTCTAGGTTGCAAATTTTTTCCTTCTAGAACTTTGAATATATCTTGCCACTTTCTTCTGGCCTATAGTGTTTCTGTAGAGAAATCATCTTATAACCTTAGAGGGGTTCCCTTATAATTAATGCTTTGTCTCTTGCTGCCTTTAGAATCCTCTCTTTATCTTTAACTCTTACAATTTTTATTATAATATGTCTTGGTGTGGGCCTATTTGGGTTCAACTTGTTTAGGGTCCTCTGTGCTTCCTGTATCTTTATATCTGTTTCCTTTAGATTTGGAAAGTTTTCAGACATAATTTCTTCAGAAATATTCTCAATCCCCCCTTTTTTTTTTCTTCTGAAATTCCTATTATGCATAGATTGGCACACTTTGTATTATCCTATAGATCTCTTATGTTGCTCATGTGTTTTTTCATTTGGTTTTCTGTCTGCTGTCCTGATTGGGTAATTTCCATTACTCTATCTTCCAAGTCACTAATTTGTTCCTCTGCATTATTCATTCTGCTATTTAGGGTCTTTAGCTCAGTTTGTGTCTCTGTAAGTGAATTTTCTAATTTTTCTATGTTCCTCATATTTTTCTATTTCCTTTCTAAAGTAATTGTCATTACTGTTTATGTCCACTCTTAATTCCTTGATATTCAGCCTTAATTCTTTCAGAATTTTCACTCCCCTTTGAACTCAGTGTTTATCAAATAGCAGAGGTCTGTTTCATTGTTTGTTGCTTCAGGTGAATTCTCCTGTTCTTTTAACTGGGAATGGTTCCTGAGCTTCTTCATCTTGCTTATGTTTTTCTTCTTGTGTGAGTTTAGAAAAGCCAAACTGTAGTCTTGGAGGTCTACTTCAATGCAGGAGCACCCCTTTGTATTCTGTGGGGGTTTACAATTCATTTTTGGTGGGAGTTTGGATATTTGCTGTCTCTTTCTTCTGTGTGGGCAGGCTGTTGTCCCCATGGTGCCGAGTGTGTTTCCAGGGAGAAGGAAGCAGTGGGTAGGGATAGTAGTCACTGCCTGCTTGCTGGGTTCTTAATGGCAGCAAGGACCTGCAGGAAGGTGGTACAGGCTACTCCCAGTTGCAAGGCCCTGGGAGGTGGTAAAGAGCCTTAGGCACATTTATGGAGGTGCCCAGGACATTTGTCAGTGGGAGAGCAGTGTAGGTGAGTTCCCAGGGGAGTGAGAGCAACAACAGTTAGTGTTTGGTCTCAATACCCTCCTCTGTGGTGCCCTCTGAGGTGATGGGGGCTGCAAGCGGTGCCTGTTCAGGGACCCTTGGTGGCAGTGGGCCATGCGCACCTCTGGAGTCAGAAATAACTGTGTTGGTTTGCCCCCACCAGCTGTAGACCATGCAAGAAGCACCCTGTCCCGCTTATCCCATGCATGAGGTGCTGCATCAGCTGTGCCTAGTTGCAGGGTCTTGGGAAGGGACAGTGATCAAGCTTCTGGGTATTGCCCACAGTGTTCGGCAGTGGCAGCAGCAGGGCATATGTTCCCAGGAGAGTGAGAGCAACATGACTAGTGCTAAGTTTCAGTGCCCTCTTTTTTTACCAACCTCTGATGTGACCAGGGTCGCAAGTGGAGCCTGTTGAGATCTCTAGCGGTGGCAGGGTACGCATCCTTCTGGTCTCTGAGATGACGGCTTTGTTTTGCCCCTGCCGCCTTTAGATCATGCAAGAGGCGTCACATTGCACATAGACCTCTGCTGCCCATAGCCCACACTACAGGTGCCTCATTACCTGTAGCCTGCACGAGAAGCACTTAATCTGCCATAGCAGGAGCAAGTGGCTTCTCACCACCTGTAGCCTGCACCAGAGCTCCTCCACCCTGAGAGCCTGAGCGAGTGCAGAAAGATTCTTAGGGCGGTCAGCCCTTCCTCCTCTTACCCTCCCCAATGATGGCACCTTGTTTCTCCTATGGGCCCAGATTTCCTCCTGGGTTCCCTTGACTGTGGTGTGCCACTCCCCAGCCTGTGGCACAGTGCTCCTTAGCCCCTCAGGTTGTCACCACACAGCCAAACCTAATCCTCTCCCTGGAAATGACCTCTGGAGCCTGAGTCTCAGTGCTCAGCCCCCATCCGAGTGTCTCAGGCTAGGGTGTCCGAGGCAGTGGTGCAGATGATCTGTGTGGCTTTCACTCTACTTTACCCTTTTCAGTCCAGCTACTGCACTTTTCTCAGCAACTTTAAGGGCCTTCTGTCTTGGCTGATTCCCCATTGTTAGGTGGCTTCCCAGGATGTGGGTTCCTTTTCTCTTTCATAGCTCCCTCTCAAGAATGCTAGTACTGTCGCGATTCCTTTTCTCTCTTTTTCTTTTGTTTTACCCAGTTACATCAAGAGTTTCTTGCCCTTTTTGGAGGCTTAAGTTCTTCTGCCAGCATTCAGTAGATGTTCTGTGGGAATCATTTTACATGTAGGTGTGTTTTTTTTTTTTTTTTTGATGCATTTGTTAAGATGAGCAAAACATCTTACTCCTCTTCCGTCACCTTGATCCTTCTCATTTCATCCATCTCTGCAGCTTTGGTGGATAGTTTCCTATACAGGCAGAGACAGCTTGCTACCTCAAAAATCTGTGTCTTGGCAGGAAGGTTTTCTCAGGCAAGAAGAGTTTGCTTGGCCTATGGGTGGGGTGGACTGGAAGCATTAGAGTTACTGCCCTAAGGAGTAAACCGTCAACCAATTAGGGGCAGGATTTGGTGAATATACACTCGAGCTACATGTGCCTCTCTGGGGGTTTATAGTAGAATTATCCCCAGTTTCTTGTATAGTAACATACTCAGGTATTTTTTTTTTTTTTTTTGAGTAGTGAGGGGTTGAAACCCCCCCACAGCTTTATTGAAATATAATTGACAAGTAAATTATATTGTTTATTTAAAATACACAATTTGGTAATTTAAAATACCTATACATTGTGAAAAGATTACCACAATTGAGCTAATTGGCAAATCCGTCATCTCACATAGTTTCTGGTGTGTGTGTTTGTGTGCGTATATGTGTTGAACTTCAGATCTGTTCTCACAGCAGATTTCAAGTACACAACATGATATTATTTAAGGCATTCTTTATTGGCTTTTCTAGCTTCTTCATGCTCACCTTATACTTTTCTAGGACCACATACCAAAAAAGCTACTTGTACCCAAATTCTATTCTAGGTATTTTCACCCTAAGAATCTTGGCTGTAAGTACTTTTTTTTTCTTCCTTTCTGGGGCTGCACCTGCCACATATGGAAGTTCCTGGGTTAGAGGTTGAATTGGACCTGCACTTGAGGCCTACACCACAGCCACAGTAACCCCAGATGCCAGCTGCATCTGTGACAAGGCTGCAGTTTGTGGCAATCCTGGGTCCCTAACACACTGAGTGAGGCCAGGGATCAAACCCACATCCTATATGGATGCTAGCTGGGTTCTTAACCCACTGAGCCACAACAGGAACTCCTCTGTAAGCACTTTAGCCACACAAGTAATTGCCCGCAATGCAATTTTACATAGAAGATAAAATAACTGGTTGACAGTTTGGTTTCAACTACATATATCAACTTGGTGAAATGTGGTGATAAGAAAACTTACTGAAGGTGTGAAATAAGAGGGTGTAAAGCTGGATTGCAAGCTATACTAGAAAATAACATAATAAGTCCTCTGAGCACTGCCATTCTTCCCACACATCAAAATCAAAAATTTACCAAGCTGTGAAAATACAAAAGAGGCAGCTGGTAATTCACAACAGTCTTTGAGAGCAGCAGTCACTGATTCTTTAGGTAATGTGGGTACAACAGCCTGTTCTATAATGTTGTCTTCACCACACTTATCATGTAGTATTAGAAGTTGGAGGCACAGGAAAAATCAAACTCTTTCTATACTCTGAAAGAAATGATGACATGATTTCTGGTGAGTATAAATTTCTTGAAAATGGTAATTTTTTTTTTTTTGCTACTTGGTAGTGGATAACATGATATAGACAGGATTTTAGTATTGGGTAAAGAATCTGGATTAGATGATGTGGTGAAATAGAAGGACTAGATATGTGATGGGCCGTATACATGCAGTCCAGATATGTTCTACTAGTTATACATGTTACAAACCTTGAGAAGACTAGCAGCATCCCTCATCTGTTTAAAATGTTTATTAATTTTCATGTTTCATTGTCCTTTTTAATGCCCCTCCCTCTTTTACATCCTTTTATTTTTGTCCTTTTCTCTTTTATGGAAAGATTGTCTTACGGTAACTTCAGTTAGATGCATGGCCAACTGCCCAAGGGAAAGATTGTTACATCAAAAATGGCAAACATATATAAAGCCTTGTATCAGTGTCTCTTTTTGGGAGAAGCCCAACTAGATACCCTCACTCATTCTTCGCTGTTCCTTATTTTTTTCCCTTCTTACTCTGCGCTTACAAGCTTCATGAGGTTACTGTTAAGAACTCACTGCTCCATCTTCTGTGTTTTGTTGTGCATGGTGCCTAGCTCACAGGAGGCTCTCACTGAATCACTACTGAATGATTAAAGAATAGGATAAAATCCCCAATTATTCACTCCTTTCTTTTGAATGATTTGCTTCAAACTTATGAAAAGGTAATACAAACTGACAGCATCATCTGGCTGCAATGTTTCCAATTTAGTGACTCTCTTCTTTAGTGTGTTAGTTTTCATTACCATTATTTTATTTCAACATTTCTCAAATGTATGCTATGAATGTGTACTAAATATTATATTGCATTCTTTATAAACTTTATTTCCTTTAATAAATACAACTTACCTCAGAAATAGGTTTTATCTGTAGTCTAAAAATGTGGAAATAAAGGCTTGTTCAAGGTCACAAAGTTTATGTGAGGAATTGGGGCTTAAACCTCCATGCATATGACAAAAAAGCTAATACTTGGCTTCATACATCCTACTTCTTAGGCAAGTGATACGCTTACATGAATTGTAACTTTATTTTAGTTTTATGCTCAGGCAATCTAAAGTTTAAATTGCCCAAAAGGCAGAAAAAAGGTATATGTCAGATCCCAGAAACTTTCTCCAAGAATAAGAAAATAACTTCTACAAGAAAAGACAATTCCATGAACTAGTGTTTCAATGATGGAAGTAAAAAAGAATGAATTTTATGTCTGGGTTAATGCTCTTTTCCTTTGATAGAAAGGTAAAAAGAAAAAAAATGCTAAGATAGAATGTTGCAGCAGATTCTGATATATTAATAGTTCTAATTAGAGTCATATATCATGACAGGGTCAAATGTGTTTAGTTAATACATTTGTGATGGGAATATTTTACCTTACTTGTGGCATCAAGACAGAGTACTCCAGATTTCACTTCTAGGAGTTTTGTTGTGGTGCAGCAGAAATGAATCCAACTGTAACCATGAAGTTGTTGGTTTGATCCCTGGTCTTGCTCAGTGGATTAAGGATCTGGTGTTGCCCTGTACTGTGGTGTAGGTCACAGACGTGGCTCGGATCCTGCGTTGCTGTGGCATAGGCCAGCAGCTGTATCTCCAATTAGACCCCTAGCCTAGGAACCTCCATATGCCACGGGTGTGGTCCTAAAAAACAAAACAAAAAACAGATTTCACTTCTAAAGTGAAATTTGCTAAAGGTAGATACTTTTAAACCTGAGGAATGACAGGAAATTGTTCTCACTTTCCCCCTCATAATTAAAATAGGGTATTTAGTTAAATCTGGACTTAAGGAACGAAAGTAATATGTTGGAATGGAAAATACTCCTTCTTTGCATATTGAATAATACTAAAAGAGAATGCTCAATAAGTTTAAATGGAATTTCTGGTTTCTCTACCAACAATCTAATTTTAAGCTAAGAGAAGACAAAACTATCTCAGGTATCCTGAGCGCACAAGTATTTTGAAATTCATTGTTATTCTGGTCCATGTCTGAGAGATCCGTATAGAATGGTTGAAAGAGCCATTAGATCAGAAGTCAGAGGCCCATGGTTGAATCTGACTTGATATTAATAATTATGATCTTGAACAAGTCTCCAAATGTTTCTTTTTTGAAATTTTGTTGGAGTATAAGTGATTTAGCGTTGTGTTAGTTTCAGGTGTACAGTAAATTAAATCAGCCATATATATATACACATATATCCATTCTTTTTAGATTCTATCCTCATTGAGTATTGAATAGATTCCCCCAAGATATGTAGCAGGTCCTTGTTACCTATCAGTTTTGTATATAGTAGTGTGTGTATGCCAATCCCAACCTCCCAATCCACCGCCACAGCATTTCCCCTTTGGTAACCATAAGTTCGGTTTTGAAATCTTTGCATCTGTTTCTGTTTTATGAGTAAGTTCTTTTTTTTTAAATCAATTTATTTGATTCCACATTTTAGTCATCTTGTATGATATTCGTCCTTCTCTGACTTAGTATGATAACTTCTAGGTCCATCCATGTTGCAACAAATGGCATTATTTAATTGTTTTTATGGCTAATATTCCATTGTATATATGTACCACATCTTTTTTATCTGATTCTCTGTTGAGACATTTAGGTTGTTTCCATATCTTGGCTATTGTAAATAATGCTGCAATGAACATTAGAGTGCATGTATCATTTTAAATTTTGGGTTTACATTTCTTTGGGTTTATGCCCAGGGGTGGGATTGCTGGCTCGTGTGGTAGTTCCACATATTTTTTTTGTTTTTAAAGAAATCTCCACATGGCTCTCCACAGTGGTTGCACCAACCTACATTCCCACCATCAGTGTGGGAGGGTTCCCTTTTCTCCACACTCTCTCTCTAGCATTTATTGTTTGTAGACTTTTTGATGATGGCCATTCTGACTGGTGTAAGATGATAACTCATTATAGTTTTGATTTGCATTTCTCTAATATTTAGCAATGCTGAACATCTTTTCATGTGTTTTTTGGCCATCTGTATGTCTTTGGATAAGTGTCTATTTAGAACTTCTGACCATTTTTTTTGATTGGGTTATTTTATTTTTTGGTAGAAGGTTGTATGAGATGATTGTATATTTTGGAGATACAGTGCTTGATCTTGATTTCTTGCTGTAAGATTGAACAACTTGCTTTTTATGGAATCTTCCATTTTTTACAATCTGTGACTTGATGACTGTGTTACAGAAATGTGTTAGATTCTGTTGACTTTAGTAGTGTCACATAAAGTCTGCTCTCTGAAAATGCTATTAACTGATATGAGAAGCAGCTATGATCTAATAGAATTATGGAGATAAAATTTTAATTTGGACCATGACTCAGTCTTGGAGCTAAAAAGACTGGGTCCAAATCCCAACTCTGACATTTGCCATCTCTTTGGCCTTGGTTAGTTCATTTCTGATACTCAGTTCCTCATCTCTAAAATGAGGATGATAATATCTGACCTACTTCATACTGAGGGGGTATTATATGACTATTTTAAGATGACTTTTTTTTTTTTTGCCATGCCTATGGCATGTGAAAGCTCGCCAGGCAAGGGATCAATCAAACCTGCACCATAGCAGTGACCTGCACCACAAGAGTGACAATGATGGATAGTTATACCACCAGGGAACTCCGTGGTGAATTTTTTGAAGGCACTTTGTTGAAGTGAAAGTTACTATCCTGATGTAAAGATTTGGTATTAATTAAAGAGAGCAATTAAGGGGGAATGATAAAGCCTCTCAGGCTGTTTTTGAGAAATGGTATAAGTCCCCAAACCAATGTGAACCTTGAAAATGTTATCTCTCTCATATTAGGGAAAGGACTACTCAGAAATGCAAGTTTTTCCTAATTATAAATGATTGCCTTGCTGTTTGGTAGGGTTCAAATGAAAAATAAAAATCTCTAAAATGTTTGAAAAAATAAGCAGTTTGAAATCTATGTAGTCATAAAAAATGGCAACTATGATGTACTATGTACTGTTGCAGTCTCTTTCCACATGTCTTATTTTATTTCCATAATGAACCTGTGAAGAAGGCTTAGAGATTTTGAATAACTTGATCGGGATCATGCTGTTGGTAAAGGACAGAGCACTGATTTTAACTCATGCTTTTCAGAGATCAAAACTCAAACTCTACCTTCTGTCTTATGCTGCCTCCATGTCAAGAGGAGAAGACATTATTTCTGTAATAATACCGAGCTTCAACCCTGTGATAGGCATTGAATTAGGCAGTTACATGATCCCTTGATCCCTTTGATCTTCATAAAACCTCTTATTTTAATTTTTTTTTTTTGGCTGCACCCATGGCATGTGGAAGTTCCCAGACCAGGGGTCAAAGCCATGCCACAGTTGTGACCTGCGTCACAGTTGTGACAATGCTGGATCCTTAACCCACTGTGACAAAAAGGAACTTAGCACAAAAACCTCTGATGCAAGTTGAATTCTCATTTTAAAGGTTTTTTTTAAGCCTTTACTTTCTAAAATGATAGGTACACATCAGTAAATTAGTTTAAAAATCCTAAAAAGTAAATTGAAAGCAAGCAACAAAATGAGTTTAGGGTAATAGGGGGAAAATTAATTTCCTACCATGGTATGTACACATTATTTTTATATGTACATAGGGATTATGTATGTTAGCATTTATATGCTAATTTGGGGCATGAATGATGCAACTGTGAACCAGAGAGAACTAAAAATTTAGAATTAATAGAGAGAGAAAGGATTAATTGGAAATGTTGAAAGGTCAGCTAAATGGGCAATGATTTGTAGAATATCAGGTTCCACCAAAACCATTTCAAGTCATTGGCCATCTGTAGGATTAAAATGAAATATAAAACAAACAGTTAATTAAGATATGATATGTGTTCTGTGTTACCAGATTCAGGAATCTACAATGTGTTCAGCATCATGCTAAGAATTTCAATACGTATTATCTCATCAAATCCCCAAGACAACCTTGCAATATACATTTCATAATTTCTGTTGAACCAATAAGGAAATGGAACCTTTGAATCTGTCATAGTTACTACCACCTTCCCTCCACTGCTGTGGAAGTAACCTTAAACAAATACCATGTCTCTTTTCGAAGGAGGGGAGATAAACTGTAATCTCTTGAACTTCAGGCCTGTAAGGACTTTTTCTACCTGATCATGATTTTCATCTCTGTCCCAGTTCCTTCCGTCATGCTGGATGACCTCACATCCAAGATGGTGAATGTCTGCAGTGTGTTAGCAATTGTATTTTATAACCAGTCACTTGATTGTGTCACATGCTGCTTCATCTTCCCTGATCTTGACCTCATCATTGTAGCAGATAAACAAGTATTTTCTTAAAAGGGAGGACTGAAGTTGCCTAGTGGCCTAGCAATTAAGGATTAGGTGTTGTTACTGCTATGGTTCAGGTTCGATTCGTGGCCCAGGAACTTATGTATGCTGTGGGCATGGGTGAAAAAAAAAAAAAGAGTATAAAAGGGAAGGGCTATAAAAGCTTCTATAGAGAATATTTCCAAGTGCTAAGGAAAGGGAGCAGAAACCAGGTGAGGACAAGATTGCTCAGTCTATCATTCTACCATGTGAGTAGCTATTTGCTTCATTTTTGTTTTATTTTGTTTTTGGGCTACACTCCTGGTATATGGAAGTTCCCAGGCTAGAGGTCAGATTGGAGCTACAGCTGCTGGCCTACACCACAGCCATAGCAATGCCAGATCTGAGCCATGTCTGTGACGTACACCACAGCTCACAGAAACTCTGGATCCCTGACCCACTGAGCAAGGCCAGGGATTGAACCTGCGTTCTCATGGATACCAGTTGGATTCTTTTCCACTGCACAACAATGGGAACTCTGCTATTTGCTTCTGAGGCTGTCTTTCTTTCTTCCTAGTATGTTCATCAGAGACAGGGACCAGAAAAATGTGTACTGGTTGTCATGACAAGACTCCTTTTAGGAGTTCCTAAACAGTACCTCACAAGTGACTTCACTTCAGATGAAGACCACAACCTCATCAGGCCTTTGATATCCCATGCCCATTCCAAAGCTTGATACCAATAATTTCTAAGGCTTGATACCAATAATTTCATCCTATCACTGTAGACATATGCGTAAATGGCAAAGCATTCATCTTCAGCTTCCCTTTCAAAGTGTTGCCATCCTCCTTCTACAAAGTGCTTACTCTGTTCTCGTTCTTCCTTGTACTTTCCATGGCATCTTCACTCTCAAACTCTTGTCAGAACTCTGGCCCTTTGGCATGGATACCATTTTCTTCTCCAACCCCCTTAAGCAGAGACCATCTGTTGTCATTTGCCATATTCCAGAAATATCCTGGAGGTCCTGTCAATGTTTTCTTTTCCCATTGTCAAATACTAACCATTGTTCTACTTACTAGCTTTTATGAAATACCTGTCCATATGAGGCTCATAGTATTTAGTTATATCATTTTTAAAACTCTGGATGGCTCCTGTTTCCTAAACTCCTAGTTACTCCCATCTATTCATCAAGGAGTTTTTTGCTCCTGGCCGTTATTTTCACTTCTCTTCCAACTCCTGTTGTCATTTTGGATAATTTCCATACCCAAATGGATGGTCTGTACTAGCCTCAAATCTTCTTGGCTTCATGGACTCCAATAATTTCCGTCTTTGTTCCAGCTATTTCGTGTCCTAAGTCATATGGCAGTCATTGTGGACACCATTTCAGCTCTTTAAATGTTCAACAGCAATAACGTCTCTTATCTCCTCCAGCTCTTCATTCCCTCATGGGAGGGTTGTGGTTTCTTTCCTTTGCCTTCTCATGGAATATTTTCCACATCATGACTTCAGTTTCTTCTTTATTCACCTTAGACCACTGGTGCATTTCTCCAGCCACTCAATCTCTTTTTAACATGATTTACGTCTTTTTATTTCTGTAGAATCTACTCTGGATGTACCACAGGCACTTAAAATGCAGAACCTCTAAAACTTAGGTTTTTTGTCACCAAACTCACTGCCTTTGCGTTACTTTTTTGTGTGAGTTGTGCCGCACAAGCTAGACATTGTGGAGGTCACCTTTGGACTCTTCCTTTCCATCACCCTCATACCCAGTAAGTATCCCAGACAAGTCTTAGTGTTTCTTTTATTCCTTGCATTCTTATCATCTCCTCATTCATGTTGCAATATGGATCATGTCTTGTTTGTTTATTAAATGGTATTTTTAATTGTCCTCTGAAGAAATTTTTTGTCCTCTGCCTCACTCTTTCCTTTGAGCTTGATGTGACATTGAAGCTGCTGACTGCTCCGTTTATTCTTTAAACTCCGTCTTCCATTGCCTTTTTTTAAGGCCACACTTGTAAGATATGGAAATTCCTGGGCTAGAGGAATACCTGATCAGAGCAGCTTTTGGCTATGTAGGTCCTTAACTTACTGAACGAGGCCAAGATTTAAACCTCTATCTTCGTGGACACTGTCAGGTTCTTAAAATGCTAAGCCACAGTTGGAACTGATCCATTGATTTTTAAGAAATTACTTTCTCTTGGTTTCTTTATTTTTCTTGGCTTTTCTTTTTTTCAATGCTGTTAGTTTTAGGTATACAGTGAAGTGTATAAATATAAATATATATATTTTTTCAGACTTTTTTCTGTTACAGATTACTATAAGATTCTGAATATAGTTCCTTGTGCTTTACAAGTCATTGTTGTTCATCTATTTTATGTATAGGAGTGTGTATCTTGTAATCTCAAATTTCTGATTTATCTCCCACTCCTTTTCCCTTTGTTAACCTTAAGTGTTATTTGGTTTTTTTTTTTTTTTTTTTTTTTTTTTTTTTTTTTTTTTTTTTTTTTTTTTTTTTTTTTTTTTTTTTTTTTTTTTTTTTTTTTTTTTTTTTTTTTTTTTTTTTTTTTTTTTTTTTTTTGGTTTGGTTTGGTTTTTTTTTTTTTTTGTGTGGATCTCTTTCTGTTTGGGAAGCAAGTTGATTTGTATCTTTTTAAATTATATTCTGCATACCGGTTATTTCATATGCTATTTGTCTTTGTCTGACTTAATTCACTTTGTATGATAATCTCTAAGTCCACTCATGTTGATGTAAATGGCATTTTCATTTTTTAATGGCTGAGTAATACTCACTTTTTGTGTGTGTGTGTGTGTGTGTGTGTGTGGCATATCTTTATCCGTTCCTGTGTTTACGAACCTTTGGGTTGCTTCCATATCTGGGCTATAGTAAATAATGCTGCTATGAACGTTGGGGTGTGTGTATCTTTTCAAAATAGAGTTCTTTTTTTTGTTGTTTTTTGTCTTCTGGATATATGCCCAGAAGTGGGATTTACTAGATCATATAGTAGCTTTATTTTTAGTTTATTTTTTGAGAAATTTCCATGCTGTTATTTATAGTGGCTGTACCAATTTAAATTGCCATCAACAGTGAAGGAAGGTTCCCTTTTCTTCACACCCTGTCCAGCGTTTTTTATTTGTAGACTTTTTAATCATGGCCATTCTAATTGGTGTGAGGTGATAGCTCATTGTAGTTTTGATTTGCATTTTTCTAATAACTAGCTGGGTCGTGTCTCTTGGTTTCTCTTTACCTTTATGATCAATCCTCCTCATCTTCTTCTGGGGTTTGTTTTTATTTTTCTGACCATTAAGCCAGTGGTCTTAAATGTTGGCACCTAACATTCTGTCCTCAACCCTTTTTCTCTTCTCACTCTGCCTACCTTCTCCTGACAAAACCAGCCGTTGATGTGATTTTTATCAATCACCCAAATATGATTGACCCTTATTCTGTATCTCCAAGCTCAACCTTTCCCCGAGATCCTGGCTCATCTACCTAGTTGCCTACTTAGTTGCCTTTTCCATATGGATGTTACATAGATACTCCAGCTCATCATCAAAGTGAGAACTTTATGTCTTTTCCCATTTTATTCTGTCTCAGCTGTTGACATCCTTGAGCCACCAAAGCAGAAACTTTCTCTCTTTTGCTATTTAAAAAAGAAATTTATTTTTTGTTTTTTAGGACTGCACCCATGGACTATGGAGGTTCCCAGGCTAGGGGTCGAATTGGAGCTACAGCTGCTGGCCTATGCCACAGCCACCTCAACGTCAGATCCTAGTCACATCTGAGACCTGTGCCACTGCTCATTGCAATGCAGGATCCTTAACCCACTGAGCAAGGCCAGAGACCAAACCTGCAACCTCAGGGTTCCTGGTCAGATTTGTTTCTGCTGCACCAAAACGGAAACTCCCAAAATTTATTTTTTTATTACGGTTGCACTTGCTGCATATGGAGGTTCCCAGGCTAGGGGCTAAATAAGCGTGGCAGCTGCTGGTCTACACAACAGCCACAGCAACGTGGGATCTGAGCTGCATCTGTGACCTATACCATGGCTCACAGAAACACTGGCTCCTGAATGCACTGAGAGAGGCCAGGGATCAAACCCGCATCCTTATGGATACTATTTGGGTTTGTTACCACTGAGCCACAATGGGAACTCTGTAACTTTCTCTCTTTCCCCCTTCACATGTAGACAGGCCCAAACCCCTACGTCCTTGACATCTGTGAGGCATCATCTGTTCATCTTCACTGCTACAGCCATAGTTCAGGCTCTTAATGTGGTCTCACATGAAGTCTGATCATGTCTGCTTCTCTTGCCCACTAAACTTGACTTTCATGGCACCATTTGAAGTTCTCAGAACAAAAGAGGCTATAATGTCCTTTGACTCCCACATAGCCACTTAGAGTCACTTGTTCCCTGGCAATGCCTATCCCTTTCCAAGACTCAGTTACTTGTCACTTATTTTTGGAAGTATGTCTTTGCATATAAGTGGCTGTGTTCCATGCACTGTGTTCTTCCTTCTAGTATGATAACAGGCAAACAAAGCATAATTTATTGTACTTGTTTATAGGTTGGTTTCACCTGTTGGACCAGAAAATCCTTGAGGGTATAGCCATGGCTTACTCATCTCTGTGTCCCAGAGATGAACAGGCAGCTCAATAAATGCTTGACAGACTTTTCAAACAAATGGAAAAGATGTTCTTTCTGAATATTAGATTTTTCAACTCAATACAACAAGGAACACTAAAATTACATTTAAACGTGATTACATTTTCCTCCAATTCTCTGTAGTCTTTAATGAAGTCCCATCTTTTGAATAAATAAAACCCCATTTAAAAATATTACATCTTCATGATCTTTGAGCAGATTCCTTCAATCCCAGGTGGGCTTTTTGGTAAATGCATGGCTTTGCATATAGTAGCTAATTTCTTCTGATATGAGGAAGTTGAGAAGAAATTTATGTTTAATGTGTTAGAATGTTTTTCACACGTAAGTATAGCTTGTATAACTACTCCACCAGGAGAAAATTTTACGTAAATTAAGAGTGCTAGGTTTGAGAAGCAGCAGTTATTTCCTTATTTCTATACTGTTAAGTCTGACCAAATGGCAGTTGCTCCACTATAGAAAAGTGTGGTGGATGAGTCAGAAGACGAGAGATTGCGTTCTTGGACTGTTGTTTGCTGGTTTTGTGACTGTACACAAACAACTTAAATGTCCTGAGTCTCTTTGTTTGTTTATTTCCTAGGGAACTGGGCCAGGTCAAAGGACATGATAGATATGACAACGCTTTGTGTCCCACAAACTGTAAGACAAAGCTCAGTGCAGAACCAGCATGAGAAGAAAGCACCAGACTAGTTTCATATCTTGGTTTTGCCACTTTTGTGTGGCTTTGGGCACATGACTGCTTGAAACATAAATTTCCTCATCTGTAACATAGGGATAATAATACCTACCTTCTACCCTTACGGAAAAGATAATAGACAGCAATGCCTCTGGCTGTGCACATTGTAACTGTACACACAGATGGGAACAGCATTCAGCTTCTCAAATCTTCCATCCTCAGTGCATGGATTGAATCTTGGACACTGATCACCACACAGTCAAGGTGAATCTCTAATATGGGTTAAGCCTGAGCAGAATTAGTTCATTTAGAATTTAATGCTGTGGAGCTGTTCACACTCCTTTTAAATAAATACATGGGAGTATTTCCTGTGCCTGAAACTTTCACATGATAGTAATGATTATGATTTCCATTTATGACTCAAAGCCAACCACTGTCAAAGGCACTTTGTATGCATATCTCATTTAAGTATCATGCCAGTTCTGTAAGGTGGGGATGTTACTGTCTCCATTTAAAGGTAATAGAACTTAGTCACAGAAATGCTAGGCTTCATTTACAGACTAGTATAAAGAGTCACGATCAGGAATGAACTGGCGGTTCTAATAATAAGCCTAGTGATATTTCTGCCATACAACAGTGACAGGTGGACCAAACTCACTCCAGCGCTTTGGCTGTTTCTTCAAAGCCCACGGCCTAGCTGAGTTCCTAAAGTGAGCTTGGAAGACACTAGCTCTCATGTGCTTTCAAGTCATTGGCCTCAGCAGGAGTCCCTGCGTTTTATGAGGGCCCAGCCCTGACTAGGTCATGAATCTGGATCTGCGTTGGGATGTGAACATCTGGAACTTTATGAATTTGGCCTATTTTCCACCTTTCCATTTTGGGGAAGAACAATCACTGATTCGTTCTTTAACTTTCATGAGCTGTCAGCTCTGTGCCTTGAAATTGTAATTGGTGCTGAGGATAACAGGATGAAAATCCCAGTCTTTGTCCTCAGGGAGTGGAGCCAGGTAGAGTAAAATAAAGACAATTGCAATGTATTATGTTTTGTGAAGTCAGCAGGCATCACAGTGGGGCTTAGGGAGGACAAGGAAGATCTGTGGGAAATTTCCAACCAAGGATGAGTGTTTTCACGAATACTTCAAGAGTGAAGTAATTTCAAAGTAATTTTGATATAGAGGAAAGGGGAAAAGGAACGCATGTGTTAAGGCATGGGGGTATTCAACATTAGAGCCTCTTCAGAAGTGTGAAAAGTTCAGGGATGGTAGAACAGAGAGGCAAGGAGGGACTGGCAAAGGGCCATGTCACATTGGTTATTTCAGCCATAATGAAGTAATTGGAATAACCATTATGGACAAGAAGGCATCAATGGCATGTGTTAAATGAGAAAATGAAAAGATGAGAGAGGTGTTTAAGGTAGATCCATCTGTCTGAAAAGATTTGGAGAATGGACTGGAGGGACACCACCATTGAAGGGATACCAGATAGGAGTGATCTGGGTTGGAGGTATGAAGATCTGGTCCCAGGTGGTGACAGGTGCCTGCAGAGGAGAAGGATGCGACCAGTAGGCTGCATTGGCCTATATTAGTGATTTGATGGGATGTGGCATGTGGAACAAGGAGGCCTTCTGGATTTCCTCTGTGATTGAGAGGGTGATGGCCTAACCTCCTGAGAAGGAGAGCCCTCAGTAGGATCAAGTTCACAGAAGGAGGGCAACCACACAGGACATGATGACAAGCCCATGCCTGGCATTTTCACCATTAGCCTCTCCCTGTGTCCACTGCCAAATTTGAGTTACTGTCCTCATCACCACCTGCCTAGACTGCTACAGCAGCCTCTTGGCTGATCCCTACACTCTTGGCTTCCTCTGAACACAGCCCTGACATGCCACTCTTGTGCTTAAAACTTTGAATATTTCCAAGACAATAAGAGAGGACTGGAATTCAAGGCCTTCCACAAACTCATCACAACTGACTTCTTCACTCTTGCTCTCTACCACTCCCTCCAAGCGGCAACCTAATCTGCTGTAGCTGGAGGACCTGACACAAACAGGAGGTGACATGAGAAGATGGTATGTGTGAATGTGTGATATTTTTGTCAAAGGAAGTTAGACGAAGAAAATATCTAAGAAGCTAGAAAGGTATGATAGGTGAGGCAGGATCTGTTTTGGACTTGGCAGTGTAAATGGGGAGCAGACAGGTGACATGGATAAGGGAGGACACAGATGGCAGGGAGAAGAAACTAAATACAAACAGGGCCATTGGGGATATGGAAGGGAGCAGGCAGAATGGAGCTGCAGGAAAGAAACTGGATTGACAAGCGTAGAAGATGAGCCAGCATAAAGTTTTGGGGTAACAGAAGAGGATGGCCTTTATTTTGTGATCCAGGAGCTTAATTTTAAAAGTGAATATCTACTGATTGTGTAGCTAACATATCTGGAAAATCATGAAATAACATCAAAACACTGATACTAAAATATTTTCAGGTTATAACCTTACGTTTGCAAGTGCATTACATTACTATATCCTTTTGCTGAGACCTGGAGTGCTTCGCTAAGGCCAGGCTCAAACATAGGTCTTTTGACCCCAGTTGTAGGTGTTTTGCCACTATGATACAGTTACCTCTTTTAACATGCTTTAATGTCTAAACAGTCATATACTCTGGTTGGGTAAATCGGACTACAGAGGTGGCTTAGATGGATTGTGTTTAATTTCCTGAGGATTTTGTTAAGCCTCTCTTTATTGATTTCCTCCAGCTGAAAAGAAGCCAATAAAGAGGAAATAAAAAATGCCTCACACAGTAGCTGTAAAGGTTCGCACATAAGGGCACACAGTTGAACACAACTAGAGGCAACAGGAGACTTCACTATGGCTTTCCTCACAAATTGGAGTGGAATGAAATCACTTAAGGGCACCTTGACACCCATGTTTGAAAACTGCTTCAAATCTCATAAGTGTAGCATTTGTTATGGAGGAACTCAATTCTGGAATTCCCTGGTTGCTCAGTTCTCTTTGAAGTGAAAGATTCTGTTTCATGATGATTGTGTTGAGAACATATATTTTCAGCACTTAAGCAAGAAGTCAATGCTATGTTTTGAAACAGAGTGCCAGGAGGATATAGCTCATGCCGAATCATGAGGATTTGATTGGTATGACAATATGGGATGTTTTGAGCTTGATTTTTGGGAGGTAATTTTGAAAAGGAATTATCTTTCGAAAACATGTTCTTCCAGAGCAAGCATTGGAATGGAAAAATCTAAGAATTTGTGGGATGCTGGGAGTTATGTGTCAAGCCATAGAAAAGACTATGCCTGGATGGGTCCTTTCTGGTTGTAGTGAGCCATATCAGACCTCTAACAGCAGCCAAGATGTCCAGCTGTGTATGGAGGTTAATAAGACCGTAGGAGAGAAGAAAAACAATCAGTATTTGCTGCTGTGTTCTCTGAGTAACTACTGTGGTAACCACCACGGTAACTACAACAGTGACTACTGTTGGGTTAGGCACAGCACTCCGCTCAGAAACCTATTTAATTCTCTTTATTATCACTTGCTCAGCCTTTTTTTTTTTTTTTTTTACGAGATTGTGCGCTGTAGTAGTGGAGCCATGCTTCTTTGTTCTCTTTATGTCCGTAGTGCCTAGCATGGTATCTGACAAGTAGGAGGGCCAGTTTGGGTTTGGGAGGGATGGACTGGAGGTTTGGAATTGGCGTATGCACACTGAGGTATATGGAATGATTGGCTAACGGGGAACTGCTGTATAGCGCAGAGAACCTCACACAGTATTTTATGATAATCTGTGTGGGAAAAGATTCTGATCCAAGAGAGATTGGATATGTGCATTTGTATGACTTGGTCACTTTGTTGTACAGTAGAAATTATCACAACCTTTAAATTATACTTCAATAAAACTTAAAGTATACAATTCAGTGACTTTCAGTATATTGAGGGTTATACAACCATGACCACAATCTAAGTTTAGAACACTTTGATGCCCCCCCAAACCTCTGTACCCATTATCAATCACTCCTTATGTGCCTCACCCCCTCAAACATACATGCTCCTGCCATAGGAAACCACTAATATACCTTAGTATTTTAGTACTCTGCAACATTTTACTATATTTACTACATACATATATATTTTTTAGCAAAGAGTGGCATCTTTCTGGAGCTGTGGATTATTTCAAGGGAATCCCTCATTATGTTATACAAAGGATTGAGGGATAGGAATGGCTTAAGCCAGGTGTTTCATCTAGGCTAGAGTGGTCAAGATTTTGCTGTGGTCAGATAGTAGGGAGGAGCATCCCAGAAGGAGAGGAGTACAGATGTTCAGAAGGGAGGCAGTCAGTGGACTGAGAGAAGTTAGTTGCTGCTGAGAAAGTGAACCTACTTTGGTAGTCAAAGGCTGAGCTTGGAGGCTGAGAGCTCAGA
>PVHT020000037.1:259671-274499 GCA_004024745.2 Catagonus wagneri
TTCCCTCCAGCAAGTACCTCATCCAATGGCAACTAAATAAGCTGATTCCATAACCTTAAAATTGTGTTTACCTCTCTTAAGCTTCAGTATTTCATCTGTAGAATAAGGTTGTTTTGAGGTAAGTATAAAAGAATAGATGTAAATCATTTAATATAATGCATGACTATTTTATTTTTTGATTTTAGGGCCACACCCGTGTCATATAAAGGTTCCCAGGTTAGGGGTTGAATCAGAGCTGTAGCCACTGGCCTATACCACAGTCACAGAAATGCAGGATCTGAGCTTTGTCTGCAACCTACACCACAGCTCCCGTGAACACCAGATCCTTAACCCACTCAGCAAGGCCAGGAATTGAACCTGTGTCCTCATGGATCCTAGTCAATTTAACTGCTGAACCACAATGGGAACTCCTTTATTTTTTTAAATCACATTTAAAAAAACTAAAAATCAACATATATCAATTGTTTTAGCAGAGAATACAATCACTCATGATTTTCAAAGAATTGTAAAAAGAGTTTATAACAATTAAGGTTTAATGATTCAGGTGGGACTTGTGGTGAATCTTTTTAAAAAATTATTGGAGTATAATTGATCTACAATCTTGTATTAGTTTCAGGTGTACAGCATAGTAAACCAGTCATACATACACCTGGCTCACTTTATTCACATGTTTGTAATTATTGTTCTTACCAATGTTACTATTATTTTGGAGGATTTAGAATAACAACAATTAGGAAGCAGTGTAAATGTGCAACAGAGAAGCATTAGCTAAATAAACTTTAGCCTATTGTTATGAGAATATACTTGAGATGAAATACTTGGTGACAGAAAACTGTTGATGACTTCAGTTTCCAGTAATGACAGAAAGGTAATTCTACAACTGAGGATATCTGGAAGATCTAGATAAAACATAAATGTTATCTGCTTAAAGATAGCAAAGAGCTAATAAGATTATGGAAAATTTATAATCAGAACCCTGAAGTAGTGAAACCCAGATCCTTAAGCCTATCACTTATTGTTTGGGATCATGTTTTCTTTGGGAAGTTTGCTTTTTCCATGAAGTTGTCAAGACCTAGGGAAACCAAATATATATATTTTAGACATTTTTTTTTAGAGAATGTTTAGATTCACAGCAAAATTGAGAGAAAGGTACAGAGATGTCCTTTGTAGATGCTGACCCTACCAACACATGCATAGTCACCCCACTAGACAACATTATTTACTAAAATAGTACATTTTTGATTTAGGATGACCCTACATTGACATATCATAATCGCACAAACTCCATAAGTTAGGAAAAATGTGTAATGACATATCCACCATTATAATATACTGGTATTTCCACGGCCCTAAAAATACTTTCTGCTCTGCATGTCTGTCTGTCTGTCTGTCTATCTATATCACTCTTTCTAATGCCCAGAAGCAACCACTGATCTTTATATTTTCTGCATAGTTTTACTTTTTCCAGAATGTCATCTACTTGGAATTAGAAAGAATACAGCCTTTTCAGATTGGCTTTTTACTTAATAATATGTATTTAGGATTCCTCCATGTTTATTCATGGCTTGATAGATCTTTTTTTTTTTTAGAGCTGAATCGTATGGATGTATTACAGTTTATTTGTCCATATATCTACTGAAGGACATCTTGGTTGCTTCCAAGTTTCGGTAATTATGTATAAAGCTGCTATAAACATCTGTGTGGAATAATTTCTTACCTTCTTTTGGTAAATAACAAGGAGCATGATAGCAGTATCATATGGTAAAGTGTGTTTAGTTTCATAAGAAACTATCTAAGTTTTCCAAAGTACCAGTTTTGCATTCCCACCATCAGTGGTTGAGAGTTCATGTTACTCCACATACTCAGCAGTATTCAATGATGTTAATATTCTTGATTTTAGCCATAGTGGCTTCTCATTGTTTTATTTGCATTTCACTGATGACTTATGGTGTGGATTATATTTTTAGTTGCCATATGTTTATCTTCTTTGAAGTATCTGTTCAAGTCTTTGCTCATTTTTTAGTTGTGCTGTTTAAGTTTTCATTGGTGAGTTTTAAATGCTGTTTCTATATTTTGAATAACAATCTTTTATCAGGTGTGTTTGCAAATATTTCCTAGAGTCTGACTCTTTGTGTATTTGTGGGAGTCGATTCCTGGGTTCTATGCTGTTCCATTGCTGTTTTGCCAATACCACACTGTGTCTGATACTGTAGTTTTATAGTAAGTCTTGAAGTCGGGTTGTGTCAGCCCTTAAGTTTTCTTCTTCGTCTTCACTAAACACTTTTTAGGGCCTTATTGGTCCCATACTCCTTTTTCTGGCAGTAACTGTAGAGAAGTGGAGGGAAAAACAAGCCTGGCCTTGGAAAAGAAAGACTAAAATTCTAGCTCTCTTGTACAGAATTAATCTTTTTAGTTTTCTCATCTTTTAAATGAGTCACAAGATAAGTTGTGTACACATATATATTTAAAATTGCTATATCTTATTTGATCAATCCTTTGATCATTATGTAATGACCTTCTTTATGATGCAAATAATACCGTGAGTAGAGGAAATTTTATAGTCTTCTCTATATGAAAGAAAGCAAAGTTTTAAAAATCAATGAAATAGGAGTTCCAGGCAAGGCTCAGCACAAACAAATCTGACTGGTATCCATGAAGACTTAGGTTCCATCCTTGGCTTTGCTCAGTGAGTTAAGGATCTAGTGTTGCTGTGATCTGTGGTGTAGGTTGCAGTTACAGCTCGGATCTTATGTGGCTACAGCTGTGGCTGTGGCATAGGCCAGTGGATATAGCTCTGATTTGACCCCTGGCCTGGGAACCTCCATATACCTTGGGTGAGGCCCTCAAAAGACAAAAAAAAAAAAAATCAATGAAATAGGTGATCATTCTAAAAAGTAGAAAAATGATAATAAGTTAAACCAAATAATGGAGTATGATAAATTATGAAGATATGAGCAAAAATTAAAAAAACAAATATATAGTCAGGAGAATTAATAAATACAAAATTGGTTTTTAAAATAGCTTATAAAATTGATAAAACTACAGGTGATACTGATAATGAAAGAAACAGGAATGAAAGAAGACTATTACCATTCCTGCAGAGTGCTAAGTTTTTTATGCCAATAAATTTATATAAAATGAAAAAATACTATAAAAATCAATGTAGGAAAATTGATAAAGACAAAATAGAAAATCTGAATAGTTCTAGAATTAATGGGTACAATTAATTTATTAATCTTCCCAGAGATATGATACTATATTTAGATATTTTACCCATGAAGGACTGATATTGGGTGGTCCTAAATGGTTACAGCATTTCATAGTTTATGAAGTGCTTCTGTGTCAGCTTAAGTAGTCCTGACCAGAACTCTGTATGATACACACAATTTCTTTTTTTTTATGCTACTTGAATTTGTCTGAGGACACCCAGCAGAGCTAGAACTTTAATCCTTGGTTTCTAATTTCATGTCCACTGTCTGTGATACCGACCTACAAGAATTCTTGGAAGGGTTGAGGCCCATCCCCAAAGTCACTGTGGTACTTGTCATTGCCATCCACCCAGAGAAGGATGGGCCTTTTCTGGATCAATCTTTGACTATGATTTTTGGTCTCTGAATTGTGACCTAGTCACATCTAAGCCAGTAGACAAGGGCTGGGGCTAGACCCAGAGCCAGGATAAACTTAAGGGGAGTCTGGATAACTTTTTCTCATAATGATTTTGATGTCAACCCTGTTCCATTTATGTATAATTCAAAAGTTTGTGGTGTGGACAAAACATATTGATATTTACTAAGACTAAAATGCTATCTTAGTAACGAACATTTTAGTCTTAGTAAAGTTTGCCCACAAATGGATATGACTTCCAATTGCATCAGGATTGAATTATATTCACCATACATTTACTGAGAAGTTACTTAGAATTAACCTATTTTTTATTTCCGTGTTCTGAAAGCATTTCATTTAATTCTCAGCCTTCTTGTGTATAAAATGGGGATAATAATAATTCCTATATCAAAAGGATATTGTGAGTACTGAATGGGTCAGTAGATATAGAACTCTTAATTAAGCTCTATAATATAATCGGGGCTCAGAAATGCTTTCTATTACCATTACTGCCATTATTATGTAGAAATAAACATAATGCCTACCTCAAAGGATTTTTTTCAAGGTTCAAATGAAGTAACTTATATGATGCAACTAGTAGAAATTCTTTTCCCTTCTGAGTTGGGAAAGGGGGGAAGACTTAGCAAACAAGTCTTCCTGAAGAAAGTGAGCTGTCAAGCTGGGTCATGATTGATTGAGATGGTTTCAGTAATCACAGAGAATGTGTGACTTACAACTACAGGAAACATTCATTCATCCATTCTGTGTATTTACTGAGCATTTACTGTGTTCCATGATAGTGTAGTGGTGCAGTTAATCAAGATGGAACTAGGACTTTTACGTCTGAATTTTGAGTTTTTGCCCCACCACTTGAAACCAGAGAGAACTTGGGCAGTTTAATTTTTCACGAACTCTGGTTAATTAACATTTGATTTTGTAAATTAATTATTCTTGTTATAATTTCCAGGGTAAACACTAAAAGATTTGTAACTTGCAAAATGGTAATTTTCTCTTTGGTGAAAGGGAAGGGGGTAAAGTTAATGTGAGGTACTGTATATATAGAATAACTAACAAGGGCCTACCACATAGCACAGGGATCTATACTCAATATTCTGTAATAACCTATAAAAGAAAATAATCTGAAAAGGAATACACACACACACACACAACTGAATTAGTGTGTTGCACACCTGAAACTAACATAACATTGTACATCAACTCTATTCCAATAAAACAAATGTAGTCCAAAATAAGACACTGTGATAATTAAATACATTCACACATGAATGCATTTAGAACAAAGCCTAGCACATTGTGAGTATTCAGTAAATACTGGTTGTAGTTATTAGTGGGTTACATTGAGTCTTGAGGATAAAGTGTCAAAAAAGGTATGTGAGGGAGATTTAATGTGTTCTTAAATCTGATTAAGAATTGAATGAGGAATAGTGGTGGTGACTGAAAGTAAAAGAAATCTCTTAGAAGTGATGTCAAAGAGTTGTATCTGGGTCACTAGGAAAAGGAGATCTGGAAAATTAGAGGTAGTCAACAGAGGCATGTCACTTGGAGTCAAGAGCTGAGAATTGGTGCTGTTTTGAGAAGTCAAATGAATGACCATGGGCGGAGAGGGTGGCTGAGAGGGAGAGAGAGAGAGACAGGACTTTTTTTTTCATATTAAAAATTTTTTATCTTCTCATTACTTATAAAAATTTTTTCTTTTCCAATATGGTTTATCACAGGTTATTGAATATAGTTCCCTGTACCATATGGTAGGATCTTTATCCATTTCATATATAATATTTTGCATCTGATAATCCCAAACTCCCAGTCCATTCCATCCCCACTTCTTATCCTCCCTTGCTAACCACGAGTCTGTTTTCTGTGAGTCTGTTTGTGTTTCATAGATAAGTTCATTTTGGCCATAGTTTAAATTTCAGATATAAGTGATGTCATGTGGTATTTGTCTTTGACCTTACTTCACTTAGTATGATATTCTCTAAATCCATCCATGTTGCTGAAAATACCATTATTTCATTTTTTATGTCCAAGTAATATTCCCTTTTATATATATCACATCTACTTTATCCATTCATCTGTTTATAGGCATTTAGGTTGCTTCCATGTCTTGGCTATTGTAAATATACTGCTGTGAACATTGAGGTGCATGCATCTTTTTGAATTGTAGTTTTGTCTGGATGTATGCCCAGTAGTGGGATTGTAGGGTTGCATGCTGATGCTACTTTTAGTTTTTTGAGAAACCTCCATACTGTTTTTTCACAGTGGCTGCACCAGTTTACAGTCCCGCCAACAGTATAGGAGGGTTAAAAGGAGGAAGAGATCTTTGAAGTAAACATTGAGAAACAGAGAGCTCAAGGAATTGGGATGGATTGTGCTCGTGGATGTCAAAGATATTTTAATAGAAAAGAAATACTTGTTGAATATATAAATAAATATCAAGCAAAATGAAAAGTTTGGAGAGGGTTTGAGTAACCTGCTCTGCATTAGGTTATGAGTAGCCTACTCTGTGCGTTCTTAGCTGTCTGATGGGAAGCAGGTTTGAAGTGTTAGCTGAGGGCCCAGTAGAAGTAAGCTCCAGTAGGGCAGGAATGCTCACCAGGTTTGCTCACTGGTATGTCCCACGTGCCCAGAAGAATGGGAGGTGTTTCGTAAATATTTATCGAGTGAAAAGAGTGAGCATAAGGGTATCGTGAAGGGTCTTGACCTCAAAATAAAAAAGAGAAGCTGGATTCTATAGGCAGTAGTTATCCTGGAAGAGTTGCTGGGCAAGGGCCTTGAGTAACCTGGGCGTTGCTTCAGGGGGATTGGTGGAGGAGAGGGATGCATAAGTAAGATAAGGGTTTACACGAGGGAAGAGGTAGTAGGGATGAAGGGGAGGGAAATAGAGGCAGGTAAAAACAGGTGTGGAGACATGCAAATGTGGCTAATATACAAAGGAAATTGGAAGAGATGACCTAATATGTGAGTATTCTTTGAAGTTTTGACACGCTCACGTCCTTTTCTTATGGCCTGAAACTTCCATCAGTACCTTCTACGGTTGATTAAATACAGGACAGAAAATGGAATATATCGGCTTGACTTTTTCTAAATCGAGGCTCTTGTCATAGAATAAATGTTGCCACTTGTTATTAAAACACTCCTGCCTACGCCGCCTATCTGTGAAATAACTTCCTATCTGAGCCCCCCCCCACCCCCGCCCATTGGGGGTTTACTTTGTCCTTCACAACACAATCTGCAAATTAGCCATGATCCCATAATTTATCTCTGTGATGCTCTGCTCTTTTTATTTATAATCCAGAGGCAATTAAAATCACTTTTATACAACATTGTCCTGATGACAGATGTGTGGCTGCCACTCTGACACATGACGGCTGACATAAATCATGTGATGATCAAAGTGTCCGTTGATTTGCTCATCTCTCGTTACAGCAGATGCTACCCCAGACGGAGTGACAGGGACATTCTTCACGGGAGCCTCGTTTTGGCTAAGTGCTTTACTACACTCTAGTTCTGGAATTGTGACAGCCCAGCTAGGTTGTGACAGCTTGGAAATTCTTCAGTTTTCATAAGTGACCAAGGGTCAATCTGTCCCTTATTACAACCTCCATAGGTTTCCACTGGTTTCCTAAGACGTAGGAGGGGCTTCACAATTTGAACCCAACCTATCACTCGCCTTAACACCAGCCATGCATCTCCTGACCGTAGAACTCTTCCTTAACCCACCGAGGCTTAAAATCTATACCCACCATATTACTTGCTCTTCCCCAAACACGATGGTCTTTCTTGTCCGTGTCCTTCAGGACGAGGTTCCTTAACCTTGTAATAGCTTCCTCTCTGCATTCTCTACCTCTTGTGATCATACTGCTCCTTGAAGCCTCATTTGTCCTTGCCTCCATGAAGCATTTATCACCCACTGCCCATACAACTAGTCCCTCCGTAATTTGTCCTTCCAAAACTGACTTGTAAAACAATGTAATTTATTTTTTCATCAGGTTCACAGTTTTAAGTCATACTCTTTCATTCACGGGGTTGTAATCACCATTGACCAATGTATGAGCCCTCTCTTTTTATTTCACTTACTATGCTGTCCTCCATCCCTGCTCTTCACTGCTGATTTCTACCAAACAGACAGTTAAATCTTTAGTTATGTACACATTTGTGAAGATTATACAGTGTTATTTTGTTTATGCCTGTGTTTAAATTTACATATTTCAGGAGTTCCCTTTGTTGGTTAAGAAACCCAACTAGGATCAATGAGTACGTGAGTTCGATCCCTGGCCTTGCTCAGTAGGTTAAAGCTCTGGTATTGCTGTGAGCTGTGGTGTGGGTTGCAGATGCGGGTTGGATCCCATATTACTGTGGCTGTGGTGCAAGCCAGCGGCTGCAACTCCAGTTTGACCCCAAGCCTGGGAACCTCCATATGCCACAGGTGTGACCCTAAGAAAAGTATATATATTTTAACACACTATGAAATATGTAATGTTTCTCTTACATTTTTCACTGTACAATTAGGTTTTAATTATCCATATACATGTAATCCATTGCTTTGGAAAGAAGTATGAAGAAAGATAAAACATTAGAATATCTATGATTGCTGTCATGTTTCTGCGTCTCCCCATTTACTTATAGCCATTTAGGCTTCTCTTGTGAATATTAAATATTTAGGCCTTTGATCATCTTCCCTTTGAGTTTTCTGCCATTTTCTTGCTAGGCTGAAATTCCTTATGTGTTTAAGACATTAGTCTATGTTTACTTTTAGATGCTGCAAATATCATAGCTTGTTTTTTGTTTTTGTCAACTACTCTATCAGAAGCTAGGTGGGTGTGTATTAAAATCTCCAACTCCAATTGTATTTTATCTTTGCTCTCCCTATTTCTGTTGGTTTTTTTATATAGGTTGAAATATTATTAGACATATATAAAAAGATTGCTAATGCTTAATTTCTTTCTCATTTTATTAGTTCGTGACATTTGTTTTAGCATTACGTTTTCCATTTAAGACTGTATTTTAACTGATATAAAATTGTTGCCATGACTTTTTGTTTAGATTATCTATATTTTGTATGTTTTTCTTTTTCGTTTCTAACATTGTTTATTAATTTGCATTTAAATTACAGTTAATATACTTCTGGATCTTGTTTTCTTAGCCAGTCTGAAAGTCTGTTTTTTAATGTAAGTTTAACTCACTTACATTACTGTAACTAGTACAAAATTGTAAGCTATTTTTGGTTATTCTGTCAAATTCTAACTTATAATTATTTTTTCTCTTTTTCTTTTTTCCACTGCACGGCATGTGGAGTTCCTGGGCCAGGGATCAGATCTGAGTCGCAGCTGTAACCTTACTGCAGCTGTGGCAATGCCAGATCCTTAACCCACTGTGCTGGGCCAGGGATCGAACCTGCCTCCCCAGTGCTCCCAAGATACCACTTATTCCCTTGCACCACAGCAGAAACTCCCTAATTTACAATTGAAAAAATATTTTTCCTTTACTCTTTCTGCGACTAACTGAAAAAATGATTTGTCTCTTTTGTTCCTGATGCCCTTTAGGAGAGTCCTTCATCCTTACGGCAAGTCCCCTTCTCAACTCTTCCTGTATGCTTTCTGCTAGTCAACTAATCTATTGAACTTTTAATTTCAAATATTAATGTTTTCCCAATGCCTGCTCTTCTTGTTCCTTCTCATTTCCCCCAATATCTTCCTCTATATATTTGAGAATATTTACTCTGCTTATTTCGAGTTCTTACTTTGATTGGTTCATTGGGACTGCTCAAATAATGTAGGTTGTTCAGTCTGTGGTTTTTCCTTTAAAATGTTCTTACTCTGTAAATGTTTCATGATTTATTTTTTTCAAGTGACTATTTCCCTAAAGATAACAGCTGCTTTGTTAGGCAATGTCTGTCTGCGAAGAGGAATGAAATCTTAAGCACACAACCCACTTTTGCTCTAGACTATCATTTCTTTCATCCCCCCCACCCCCCACCTCACAAAGAGACAGACAGACAGACACACCATAACAACCCAGCTGCTCTGTCTATCCAGGATTTTTTCATAAATTTTAGATTAGTATCTGGGGACCATCAACTTCCATATCACTTCTGTTTTATCTTCAGTTCAGGATTCAGGAAAGGGAGTCAGCAGCCCATGCTCTTTTCCCTACATTATGAGCTAATCAGAAGTAGAATGACTTCAAATATATAACTATCTTTTTCATTATGTACCCTGAAGGTCAGAGACTCTCATTCCTATTGAGTACTGTATATGAACACACAGTAATTATTCAGTATAGGCTCATGTAATCAAGGAATAAAAGTAACACCTTCCAGAAAAAGCCCCAATACTTAGGGAACACCAAAAAAAGCTTGAGATTTTAAGTCAACACAATTTTCATTATTTCTAATATGTCAGAAAAGAGGGGATTTGATGAATACTCGTTATCTCTTCAAACCTGGTTGTTCAAAATTCTTCTAAAATAAGTGACTTGAAATGACTTGCATTGGCTTGAAGAAATAGGCATGGCTAACTTGCTCGTAGATAATTAAAGCTCTTGGGTTTAGGAAGGAATGGGGTTATGAGACATTTCTGGTGATATACAGCTATCCTGTAAATGAAAACTCAACTAAAAATTTGATTTAGAATCTGCCGAACTATTTGCTTTAATTGTCTGTCATTGTGTCTTTGTAGTATCCTCAGGGATGCTAGGCAGATTCTTAACTCGCTGAGCCACAATAGGAACTGCTTTGCTTGTGTCTTCATGACTGCAGTTCATTGCCTCTCTCTCCACCCTATTTCCTTTGTTCACAGTAGTGTTTCTCAACTGGGTACAGTGTTATCCTCCTCCCCCAGGAGACATTTAGCAATGTCTGGAGATGAGGTGGAGGCCAGGGAAGCCCCTAAACATCTCACAAGGCACAGGAAAGCCCCCCACAACAAATAATCACCTGGTTGAAAATGTCAGTAGTGCTGCTATTGAGAAACCCGTGACTCCAGGCATCTTGATTTTCTAACTTATTCCCAGCCCTGAGCTTTCCATCTGGTGTTGACTATGGAACCAGGCACAGGAAAATGAAAGTGTCCCCTCTTACCTAAATCTGATTGCATTCTGAATTTGAATACTGGAAACAGAATTCTAGGGGTACGTATAATCTCTACACACACACGCAGTCACCATATGATACCAAGTTGGGTTGATGGGACATTAGTCAAGTCTCAATATGCTATACCAATTCCTCAGCTTTGACCTTCAGTTCTTCCTAGGATGTGGTTTATTTTTTCCATCCAACTTTTCTTTCTCCAGAACATTGAATAAATCTCTTAAGATACTCCCTTGTTTGGGTACCACCCAGACACTTGCATTATCTAGCTTACTTTCTCAATGTCTCTGATGAAACCTGATAAATATCAAACACTGACTTTTCAGAAGATCTTTGCTGACCTTGTAAATTAAAGTAACTTAGCACTCTTGTCACTTTTACCCCCTTACAATTTTAAAATTTTGCTTCATAGCATTTCTTGTCATATTGCATGTATTTTCTTACTTTATGCTTTCCTTCTTCCTTAACTCCATAAAATTAAGCAAGGATATGTTTTGCTTGGTACTATATTCTAGGACTGAGGGTACATAATGGTGTTCACAGCTCCAGGTGTTAAGCCCTGGAGTATGTGCAAAGATTAAGCAGTTTTTGCTTGTCATTTGGAGGGGGAGATGGATAATCGTAAGGTGACGGGATAATGCTGTACAGATGAGTGTTGAGATGATGTCACTGTCCTACCTAGAGGAACTCAGGACTTCTCAGAGGAGGCAACACCTGAGTTAGGTCTTGAGAGCTAGATAGGATTCACTGAAAAGCAGGAAGGGGAAAGAGCATCTCAGGTATAGGAGTAGGATGCAGAAGGTGCTGTATTTTTGAAAGTGTCTACAGTGCTTTAGGAAGGAAGGAGCTAGCACTGTAAATCTAAGTCTGGTCCACATTGTGAAGGACAATACATGAGATATGCTAGAAAGTTTGGATTTCATCCTGTGGGAAACTGAGAGCTTTAAAATATCTTGAGCAGCTCTGTGTTTGAAAATGATAATGCTGGTGACAATGTGGAGGTTGGATGTGATGTTCACGAGGTAGTGATAGGTCATCATGGATGAATTTAAAAAATACTCGGGGACTAATCCGTCTCGCTTCCCACTGAGGTTATCTATTATCTCTTATCTGTGACCTTCCTTTTTCTCCATACATGATATAGTTAGAGCCCAATTTCTTGTAAAAACTCCTTTTCAATTTCTAAAAATTATAGTCGGAGACCCTGTGGTCAAGAATCTGATCAATCATTTGACACATTCCCTATCCATCTCCTGCATTGTCATTGGGATAGATCTAGCTTTGACTCATTTCAGGGAAATTATTTCAGAGTTTGCTCCAGAAAGCCATAACTCACAGTCAGTGTCATTCAAGGCTGAGTCTTAACCATCTATCAAGAGTTTCTCAATTAATTTTGCTGAGGCTAAAAGTCATTTATAATTACAGTCCTGTTATCTGAATATGTCTTCCTTATCTTTTACTACCCCATGCTTCATTCTTGGATCGGTTACCATGGGTGCCATTATTTTATTGGTAAGCCTTGGTCCTGTAGCTCCTAGCTCAAATTGATTAACTACTGCTCTTTTCCTAGAGATAAAGGACATGACTAGCTTTTAGAATTCTGAGATAGAGCTTCTATACTTAACATTTACTTGCTATAATGTTTCAGAAACAGCTTTTTTAGTGCAGTTTGGAATGATCACACTTTTAGTGTCATAAAAGTTGATAAATGATAGTTCTCTTTTCTGGCTGATAAACTGGTCTAGGGATGCTTACAGAATTGAGAATGGTCTTTATGAATATCCACGTTTATATGCAGGTAATTGAGATAAGGAGAAATGCATCACTATTACATTTCTATAATTCATATTTTTAAAAAAGAGTGTAGGTTTTAAACTTAGCTCCTCTAAAAGATTATGGAATGATTTTTGAGTAGTTTTATCCCCCAGTTTTTTTGTTTTAAAATGGTAAAAATTATGTCTATTTCATTAGGTTGTTTTGAGGATCGAATGAGAGAACATACATAAAACCCCTAGTATATTTTCTAATCCACAATATTTGATTAATAAATGATCAGTTCCATTCAGTTCTATAAACATCTATCCAGACTATTTTTTTGTGTGTCAATGTCTATACTAATTGTTGGTAATATAAAGATAAGTGATAAATCGACTTCTATTTCAGGGAATTTATGGCTTAGTTGGGGAGATGTGCATCTAAACAGATAAGCACCACTTTCTGTGATGGGTATAAAAATAGAAATGGAGCATCACATGCAATGGGGATGTCACTGAGTTGGTGGTTAGTTTTACCTGGGGAAGAAATTTTTCTTCAGTGGATGACAGGTGATCTAAGCCTTACCTGGTATACAGGAAAAAATCAGATGTGTGGTGGGGGAAGGACGGAGCTGGTGGGTTGGAGAGAAGAAAAACCCAGGCTAAGGGATTTTCCTTCATTCTCTCTTCCTCCTGTTTTTTTTTCCTGTTTCATAATAAAACTCTCACTAAAATCTAAAGTTCTATCATGCCCTTTTTGAAGTGTTGAAAAGAAATAATATGTAGATTAAAAATTCTGATCACCCATGTCCAAGGCAGAAAGAGGAAAATGAGTGCTTTCCTTATTAATTCAAAGCATTAGTCATACTTACTGACATAGTGTTTGAGGGTTTTCAAAGCACTTTTTCACCTCTATTATTTCATTTCATCAGCCTAAAATTATCATAGAGTTGGGATTATTGATCTCACTTTATTAAACATGAGGAATATGAAATGTTGTGACCTATCTGTCTCGTAGGGAGTAAACTACAGGACTAAGACTATTTAAGTGTTTCAGAATATAAATCCGGTGCTCTGTTCACTTCCACCAAGTCTTCCTCTGCTAATGAAATTATTAAATACCACCGTGTATTTGAAAAAATATTTGTAGGGTAATCCTAATTAAGTTTTCTTTGTGTTCTTGGAACCTCAAGTCAGAGAAAACATGCTTTTATTAAAACTGGGAGAAATTGGCTTATGAACAAATAATAAGAATAGCATAAATAGGGTTACCTATAACTTACCATCTAAAGAAGAACACTTTGGTAAAGAACTGAGACTTTGAGAGTATGAACCGTTCATTACCTCATTCACTCAACAATGACTATCTCCTTAATACAAGGCTCTGGGCCAATGCAGAAGTACGGATAACTTTAAAAATTTTTTTTAATTAAAGTACAGTCGATTTACAATGTTGTATCAATTTCTGCTGTGCAGCAAAGTGACCCAGTCATACATATATATACATTCTGTTCTCATATTATCTCCCATCATGTTCTATCACAAGAGATTGGATATAGTTCCCTGTGTTAAACAGTAGGACCTCATTGCTTATCCATTTTAAATGTAATAGTTCACATCTACTAACCCCAAACTCCCAGTCCATCTTGTTCCCTCCCCATCTTCCTTGACAACCACAAGTCTGTTCTCCATGTCTGTAAGTCTGTTTCTGTTCTGTAGATAGGTTCATTTGTGCCATATTTTAGATTCCACATATAAGTGATATAATGTATTATGTCTTGCTATTTCTGACTTAACTTCACTTAGTATAAGAATCAGTGTTGCTACAAATGGCATTTCATTCTTTTTGATGACTCAGTAATATTCCATTGTATACATGTACCACATCTTAATCCATTTATCTGTTGATGGGCATGTAGGTTGTTTCCATGTCTTGGCTATTGGCAATAGTGCTGCTATGAACATATGGATCCAGAAATTATAGTCTGGATGTATGTCCAGGAGTGGGATTGTTGGATCATATATATGGTACTTCTATATTTAGTTTCTTGAGGAAACGCCCTACTGTTTTCCATAGTAGTTCTACCAACTTACTTTCTCACCAACATTGTAGAATGGTTGCATTTTCTGCATACCCTCTCCAGCATTTTTTATTTGTAGTCTTATTAATGATGGCCATTCTGACCAGGGTGAGGTGGTAACCTCATTTTAGCTTTGATTTGCATTTCTCTAATAATTAGTCATGTTAAGCATTTTTTTCATCTCCCTGCTGGCCAGTTTTTTAAAAAGTTTTGGATATCTTTGAGTAGCTTAATGAACAACAGGGGGATATATACAGACCAACAAATAATAATAGCCACCATTAT
>PVHT020000037.1:275499-344180 GCA_004024745.2 Catagonus wagneri
AATGATGGCCATTCTGACCAGGGTGAGGTGGTAACCTCATTTTAGCTTTGATTTGCATTTCTCTAATAATTAGTCATGTTAAGCATTTTTTTCATCTCCCTGCTGGCCAGTTTTTTAAAAAGTTTTGGATATCTTTGAGTAGCTTAATGAACAACAGGGGGATATATACAGACCAACAAATAATAATAGCCACCATTATTGACTGTGTACACATTCTAGATACTGTGTTAGAAGTTGAACATATACAGCAAAATTTTATGCTATGTAATTCCATGAAATATTACTGTTGTTGTTCCCATTTTTCAGATGATGAAACTGAGGTTAAGTCACATACCCAGTTATACAGGGGAACTGCCCTTCAAAATCACATCTTAGCCCTGCTTAAAATTTGTGGATAATTGGGCCTCCTGAAACCACAGTTCTAAAATAAAATATGCTTGTGTTTATCTCATGTTGCAAGCATCTCTAGAATGCTGATACTCAGTTGGGTAGTAGGTGCTGAGTCACTGTGTTACGTGGGATTCATTGACTTGTGACAAGAAAGTTTTAGCTATGCTGAAAGTTCAATACATAAATTTAATGGCTTGCATACTGTAAAATTCCAGAAGAAGGATTCCCTCTCATGGCTCAGTGGAAACAAATCTGACTAGCATCCATAAGGACACGGGTTCAATCCCTGGCCTTGCTCAGTGGGTTAAGGATCTGGTGTTACCATGAGCTGTGGTGTAGGTCAAAGACTTGGCTCCGATCCTCGTTGCTGTGGCTGTGGTGTAGGCCTGCAGCTGTATCTCTGATTTGACCCCTAGCCCGGGAACCTCTATATGCTGTGGGTGTGGGACTAAAAAGAAAAAAGGCAAAAAAATAATTCCAGAAGAAGAGTTTGGATATGTCTGTGTTCAGTGTACAAAAGCTGTCACCAAGATTTGTTTTATTCCCCTCATTTTTTCTGTCTTTTGACTCAGACTGTATCTATGTTGACTATTTTCAGAGTCTCCCCTTAAGTTTTAAACATAGTGCCAAACTATCCTTCCTAATCTGATCTAAGAGAGTGAGTGCCTCTTCTCTGTCATTGAAGAAGAGTCCCCAGGACCATCTCTGATTGGCTTGATTAGTGTGGCTTGATTGACATGCCTATCCCTAAGAGCAGACCTAGTGATCAGATCTTGAATCCTGGAGTCTGAGGCTCCATCCTAAGCACAAAGTCTAATAACTGTTGGGAGAATGGACTCCCCCAATACTAGTCAGAGTGAATGGATTTTTGGTTGCCCCCAAAGCAACCAGTGTATACTATAGCCTGTGAGTATTGAGGGGCTTAGAATGAAATGAACCATGATAACTTTTAAGCTTCTAGATTCTAGAGAGTAATGGAAAAAATAGGAATTTTTTCTTTTTTTAAGACCATGACCCAAGAAAGTGTGGGGTAAGTACTAATTTACTGCAACATCCCATTCAGCTTTTTTTTTCCCCTCTTATTCCTCCTTGAACTACTCAGTCATGCTAAAAACCTCTTTTATGGCTTGAGGACAACTTTCCATTTGTTGGAAGATTGATCTTTTCAATTTCTAGTGCTGGTGAGGGTATATCAAGCTTTAAAACATGACTGAAGCCTCTCATTTCTTTTTATGGATAATTAATTTGCTCTTACAAAATAGGATTTATGCAAAATGAGGAATCTAATTCTGAGTATAGAATCATTTTCTTCAGTGGACCAAGATCAAAATTCTTCTCTTTCAACTTATGGTTCTGAGAATAGCTAAATGAAGAATTAAACTCTGTAGTATGAGATGACAAAGAATAACCAGTAAATTAAGTGGCACACAAGTTTCCACAACATTTACTGTATTTCTGAGGGTCTTTCATTGAAGTACTATCACTTGTATTACTAAGGACCTCAGAAAATGTTTGGACCTAAATTTTTTTAGGACCATGGAGGATTGTCAAGCTCATTAAACTTGGTCATCTCAAAAAGGTTGTCATTGAAATGCAGTGTCAGATCTAAGAAGGACTTCATATTCCTGCTCTGTAAGCTTTTTCTAAGGATCACACATAATGTGGGGGCAAAATTAATCTGTTCAGGGTGAATATAATATTGAACTAAATAAGCTAGACATGTACCTATCAAGTTTCTAGAGGCTAACTAATTTGAATTAGATTTGAGGTTTTAGGATCCAGACTCAGGAGATATGTTTGTTAGTTCATCCATTCAGAACATTTGTGATTTGGGAAGGTTTCTCAAAAATCCAGTTTCCTCATCTTTAAAATAGATTAATAATTGTATTTAAAATTATATTGGCACGGGATAGATATACACTGAATGTTAGAAATTTCAAGATTATAGTCTCCTTCCTCCCTCTTTCCCCTTTGGTAATTGTAAGTTTGTTTTCTATGTCTGTGGGTTTATCGAGGGATAAATGAGGGATTTAGGATTAACGTATATACACCACTGTATATAAAATAGATAACCATCAAGGACTACTGTGTAGCACAGGGAACTATACTCAATATTTTGTAATGATATGTGAGGGAAAGAATCTGAAAAAATAGGTATACATGTATGTATAACTGAATCACTTTGCTATACACCTGAAACTAACACAATACTTTGAAGTCAACTCTACTTCAGTAAAAATTACATAATTAGGAGTTCCCATTGTGGTGCAGTGGAAACAAATCCGACTAGGAACCATGAGGTTGCAGGTTCGATCCCTGGCATCGCTCGGTGGGTTAACGATCCAGCGTTGCCGTGAGCTGTGGTGTAGGTTGCAGACATGGCTTGGATCTGGCATTGCTGTGGCTCTGATGTAGGCCGGCAGCAACAGCTCCAATTAGACCCCTAGCCTGGGAACCTCCATATGCTGCAGGTGTGGCCCTAAAAAGACAAAAGAAAAAAATTACATAATTATATTTTAACCCCTTTTTCAGTTAAAATCACTGTTTGGTTTATCTTTCAAATTTTAGTAAAAAGCAGAGTTGTTCATCCCACTTGCTCATTTGTCACAAGCCCACCACCATCCTTTGTGACTTCACTTCATGTGCAGGCAACCTGTCCTCACCGTCTCATCTTGAGTCACCTACTATTTTACTCCACTTTGGATGCTCACTCCCACGATTACAAGGTGGACCTTGCTATCACCTGTAATTGCTTACCTAAAGCTATTGTTAATTCAAACTTCCCACTTCGTCTCACTACAGACGGATCTGCTTCCAGCTCTACTCTTCACCCTATGACCATCCTTCAACTTCAGAAAGATCTCCATTGCATTGACCATTCTGCTTTCATCCAGTCATAAAGCCTTTCCTTTATTCATTTTCCTCCTCATTCAGTCTTGAGTCTATGATGTCATTAGTTAAACAGTGCTTCAGGTAATGACCTAAATGTCCTTGCTCTGCTGTATTTTATCACAACCCTCTGGCAGAACCCCAGCCCTGGGTGAATTCAATCACCCCAATCATTTTTTTTTTCTCCATCCTTACATATGTGCACCTAAGGCTTGTAGAGAAATTCCCACTAGAGACAGATTTATTTCTTTATAAATTTAAGTTGGTCAGTTTTGCCAAAAGGGCCCTTGGTATTCCAGGGCAATCACATTTTTATGGTCAGCTTGCCTTTCTCTTTGCAATAATTACTGTTTTAAATACTCCTGTCCCCACACTTTCAGCAGATGACCTTAGCTTCTACTTAGAAGAAAAATGCAGGTTATCAACATAGAGGTGTCTTATTTGCCAATACCAGGTATAGACATTCGAATATCTCCATGTATCTCATTTTCCCTGCTTTCTTTTATATTAGAGACACTAACAGTATACCTAGTTTAGGCTTGTACTGTGTGACAGACACTGTCTTAGGCCATCTGACAAATCACCTCATTATATCCTTAAAACTACCCTCTGGAATAAGTAATACTATTCTTACTTTACAAATAAAGAACAGAGGTATACAGAGGTTAACGGTTTTGCCCAGGGTCACAGACGTGGTAAATGGTGGAACTTGGTTTTGATACTTGTCATTCCAGTGCTGAGTCTTTAATTACCACGTTATACCACATTTTCGGTATTCTCAGGTATTTCTTCTTTAAATATTGCACCTACAATATCCTTCAGTTTTACGTTCTTTCTTTCCTTCATTTCCCTGGAAAACTTAGTATTTTGGTCTCTATTTCCTTTCTTCTACTTCTTCATCAACTCACTTCAGTTTGGTTCTGGAACAATAATTTCATTGAAATGGTTTTTGGCTTTTAGCACTTCAAATATTTTTTTCTGTTCCCTTCTCTCTCTCTTCTCCCTCTGGCACCCCTATAATACGGACCTTGGTGCGTTTAACATTATCCCAGAGTTCTCTAAGATTCTCCTCACTTCCTTGCAATCTTTTATCTCTGTGCTCTTCTGCATTAGTGATTTCCACTAATCTGTCCTCCACCTCACTGATTCCTTCTTCTGCCTCCTGTATTCTGCTGTTGGCTGATTCTAATGAATTCTTTTTGTTTCCGTTATTGTATTTTGCATCTCTTCTTGTTTAATTTTTACATCTTGTATTTCTTTGCTCAGTGTTTCCTGTAAATTATCAATCTTTGCCTCCAGTTTATTTCCAATGAATTGCATCATCTTCAGCATCAACAGTCTAAAGTCTCTTTCTGGGAGGCTGATAATCTAATCACTGAGCTGTTTTTCTGGGCTTTTCTCTTTCTCCCTTATCTGAGTTAGAGTTTTCTGTCTTTTCATTTTTATAGGTTTTTGGTGTGGTGACCTTTTTACAGACAACAGAGTTGTAGCCCCTCTTAGTTCAGGTGTTTGCCTCCCCTGTGGCTAAAGTTGGTATGCAGGGGGCTTGCTGTAGGCTTTCTGATGGGAGGGAGTGATGACTGTTCACTGGTAGGTGGGGTTGATTCCTCTCCCTCTGATGGATGGGGCTTTGTCTCTGGATGAGATTAGAGGCTGGCTGTGTGCCTGAGGGGTCTTCAGGCAGCCTGTTGACTGATGCCTGGGGCTGGGATCCACCTAGATTATTGTTTGGCCTGGGGCTTCTCAGTGCTGATGGGAGGAACCAGATTTTTCCCAGAAATGGCCACCTCCAGAGAAACGCAGGCTGATGAATGTTCCCAAGAGCTTCACCTCCAGTGCCCTTCCCCCACAACAAGGCACAGTCACCCCTGTTTTCCCAAGAGATCCTCCAAGAATTGGAGTCAGGTTCCACCTGGATTCCTACAGAGACTTTGCTTTTGCCCTGGGACCCAGTGCACTTGAAAGTCTGTGTGCGCCTTTCAAGAATGGGGTCTCTGTTTCCCCCAGTCCTGTGGAGCTCCTGCACACAAGCCCCGCTGGTCTTCAATGCCAGATGCTCCGGGGGCTCTTTTTCCCTGTGCCAGGCGTGGGGATTTGACGTGAGGCTCAGAACTCTCAGTCCTGTAGCTGCGTCTCTGTGATGCAGTTACTCTCCAGTCTGTGGGGCTTCCCACCCGGGAGGTATGGGGTTTCTTCTATCGTGTAATTGCCTTTCATACCTCTCAATGTGGTCTCCTCTTTATCTTCTGGAGTAGAATATCTTTTTTGGAAGTTTACAGTCCATTTGGTTGAAGGTTGCTTGGCATTTGGTTGTAGTTTTGTTGTTATTTGGGAGAGAAGTTGAGCTCCAGTCCTTCTATTCTGCGATGTTAATCCAATCTTTCCTGTGGGTTTTTGAAAAATTTTTTCATTCCTTATGCATATTCATGTACGTTTTGATAGGTTTGAAAGCTGGTGTGGAGGAAGGAGTTCAAAGAAAATTGACCAGAGAGCTTTTATCTCTATTCAGCTATGATCATTTAAGTCAATATTGGCCAGTATTTGTGTGTGTGTGTGTGTGTGTGTGTGTGTGTGTGTTGAATGCTTTCTTCACAGCCTAATGAGGCTACATGCTTAATCAATATGCATAGAGGTTTATGGATATTTTATAGAGGCCAGAACATGACTCTACTACTGTAAATAATTTTCAAATGGTTTATAGTCATTGTGTATTAGCTTTTATGACATATTGCTAGATGAGTAATTTATATTAAAGCTTAAAAAATGTTAGGAGATATGATTGGTCTGTGAGAAGCTCACAGTAACAGGAGAGATAGAAATATAAATAGATAATTTCAGGGTAATAAGAAATGTGTCATTAGGTGAAGGGTACTTTGGGAGCATAGTGGAGGGGTACTCGGCCAAGTCTGGTATCGTCAGGATAACATTTATGAATTACCATGAAGAGTTTCTCCAGAGTACACCAAGTATTCATTTTTCATGCCAGAGATGGTTCTTTATCCAGTTGTTTATCACGTTTTTATTGGGAAATACTTTGTCTCCTGCACTAGAACACATGCTTCATGAGGTATAATGCTTGGCACATAGTAAGAATTCACTAAAATTGGTTAAATATATCTCAAAGACTTTTTGTTTTTACAAATTGTATGTATTAAATCATAACTATAGTTACTCCATTTTTAGTGAGGACCGATATAACCAAGTGCGAATTAAAATCACTCTAAATTGTTCTTTAGCCAAAAGTTTTGGGTTAGTATGTCAGAATCAGTATTACTGCACTGAACTGATATTCTTGTGTTAAAGTTGCACATGGGCGTCTAGGTATCTTAAGTGATCCGTGAGGCCTGGCCAGAGGATGAATGTGTTTTACCCTCAACTGAAAATGAGGAAGACAGGAGTTGAAAAACAATATATTAGGAAGTATCACTGAGTAGCAGAGCGGCAGGAGTAACATGTCCAAAGGGTTCACTAAGGCGAGGCAATGAGCTGAGGTAGCACTAGAACTGGAAATGCCCTTTCTTAAGACCCTTTGATCATTTTGGGGGGAAGAAAACTAACAGATACGTCTTACTCTTATTTCTCTCTCCCCCCTTTTTTTTATAATAGTAGAAGGAATCACAAAAGAAATATCTTAAGTCTTGAAGAATGTGTAGAAATTTTGCAAATAGAAAAGGGCAAGTGTAAGAGCACCCAGCAGTGATGACATGGACTGGGTAAGGTGAACTTGTGCACAGCCAGACCGCTCTTGGAGCACTGTTGCTTCCTGACACTTGCAGTAGTTTTCAGTTTCTGGAGAGCTTTTGAGCTAGTGCGTGATGACCATATTATTTCTCTACCCACAAACTAAAGATTGCATTTCTACATTTTTAGTCACCAGACTGCTATCACCTTTGGTGAATTAGAGGAAAATTAGCTTTAGCTTTATAAAACTTAAGGGCCTTAAATGTAAACAGAACGTAGTTCATTTTATGATATTAATATTGCATCGCTTTCTAATGACAGAAGTAAAACATGACTTGGATATAATCCAAAACACAAAAAAGGACAAAAGAGAAAAAATAATTCCCTGTAGACCCATCACCTTGAAGTAATGACTATCAGGTTTTTCCGATTTTGAGTGTGATACACATTTGTTGAAAAATTGTCTTCCTGACAAACTCATTCTTTAAAATTTCTTGAATGCACTGCTTTTGTGAAATATTTGCCCAGAGGGTGATTTCTAAACCACTCTCTGATGACAAACCTCTATCATGTATTCACATTGATTATGCATTTACCATTCAGTACTCTAGCAAGCACTCTGTCTCTCCCACTAAAATGTGCTTTTCCAAGGCAGAGGCCTTGACATATTTGTGTTCCTTGTTTGTGGATACTTACATGTTAATCTCTCAGTAATTGCTTCCAAACAAATAGTGAATGAATGAATGGTCATCAGTTTATAAATTAGGGTATGTCATCTCATGGAGGTTAGGGAACTGGGGTAGCATATTTTTTTATATTCATTCATTTCATATTTTGGATGTTCATTTGAGATTTTGTGATTATTAGATAACATTGGAGTCACATGGAGTTAATTTTTATTGCCTGGAGTAGACTTTAAAAACTTGAAATTAAGGTAATTTTACACTTGTAGGACCATGGAAAATTGATATAGAAGATATTTTCAAATGTTAAATTTTACAAATGCCAGATGTCAAGATTACTGGGGATTTTAAATACATAATATTTTCAAGCCTTGGACCATGCATTTGTTTTAAAAAAATTTGTAATTGTTTTCGCTATTGCATATTTCTTTAATTCTTCCTATTATACTCTAAGGAGGTTATGGATATAGTTGGTGCTCAATAAATGTTAAATATTTCACTTTTTTTTTGGAGTTCCCTAGTGGCCTAGAGGTTAGGGATTGAGTGTTGTGATTGCTGTGACTTGGTTCTTTGCTATGGCATGGGTTAGATACCTGGCCCAGGAACTTCCACAGACCATGGGGGTAGCCAAATTTTTTTAAATGTTAATTTTTTTAAACTGTCTTTATTTTATTTTTTTGCTTTTTTTAGGGCCACACCCACAGCACATGGAGGTTCCCAGAATAGGGGTTGAAGCGGAGCTACAGCTGCTGGCCTAATACCATAGCCACAGCAACGCAGGATCCGACCCGTATCTGTGACCTACACCACAGCTCATGGGGCAATGCTGGATCCTTAAATGACTGAGCAAGGCCAGGGATTGAACCTGCATCCTCATGGATGCTAGTCAGATTCATTAACTGCTGGGCTACGATGGGAACTCCTAAAATGTTTTTAAGAAGAAACCTCCATCCTTTTGAATAAATAATTATATGGACTTTACCACATCTAAATATAAAATCATATTTTGGACCTTATTGAAATGTACAATAATAGAGCTGGAGAAGGCATAGCAACTATTTAGTATGCCATGGTCACTTCATGGTCAAGGAGGTAAAATCCAGAAATACTAAATGACTTGCCCAGGGCCACACTAATTGTTAGTGTTAGAGCTAGGACTAGGGTACACATCAGTGAACTACTTCATTATCAGATACAGTAGCTAGGTGCCCCAGTTGAGGGGTGGCCAAATAATAATGTTGGAGTCTGTGGACCTAAATATCTGTTCTCTCTCTAGATACCTATGTGCTCACTTTTAGCTCCCTTGTCCTGTCCTGTCTTCCCCTCTCCTGTATTATCCTATCCTATCTAATAGTACCCTGATGTGTCGCATCCTATTGTCAATCTGCTGGTCTCTCTACTTACATACCATCCTATCTGTTCAAGTAACATTGATGGAGCTGCTATGAAGATTTTATGTGTTATCACATTAAAATCTCAAAATTCCTTTGAGAAAGGTATTGTTGTCTCTGTTTTACACTGAGAGCATGGAGGCTCAGAGAAGTTAAGCAATGTGTTGGTCCTCTCTACACTCGCCCACGGTAGAGCCACTTGACCCTAGTACTTATGTTCTCCATGACTCTTCAGTATGGCAGGTTATTCCTACCTGAGGCAGTTCAACTAGCAGCCTTCTTCACTTCATTTAGGTCTCTGCTAAAATATCACTTCCAGAGTGAGGCCTTTGAGGACCCTGTTTATAGTTGTTATCCTTCCTCCTCCGTTTTCCTGCATTACTTTTTCTCTTTATCTCCATTACCTTATATAACTTATTTATTTGGCTTATTATCTGTTCTACCCCATAGAATGGAAACTCCATGAGATAAATAGATTATTTTTTCCCTGCTCTGTTATTTGTTATTCTTTGCACCTAGAATAATGCTGGAACACAGTCTTTTTGTTGTTGTTGTTGTTAAATGAACTGGATGAGCCAAATTTACACAGTCCCTTGGTTAACTTGAGGTTTCACTGGGGGAAGATCAGACAACAACACAAAGTTCACACTTGGGGCCACAGGTAAATGTTGTGGTCTGGTGGTAGCCAGGTGAGAAAAGGATCAGACTGAGAGCAGCACAGGAATGAATACATGGAATCACTGCTCTTGGCAGAGCAGATATTTTGGGCTTGCCTCTTTTGGTTCTCAGAAGCATAATGGCTAGTGGATTAAATTCTCAAACAAGGACTAGGGTCACATGGCAGAATGGCATAGCCTAGTTGCTAGTCAAAATGCTGGCTTTGCAGCCTCTGAGGATCACCCAATAAGGGTCCCAGGAAAGGGCATTAGGATCCTGTAGGACCATACTCTACCTCTTGAGGTGAGGCGGGGGTGGGAGAGGCAGTATGAATATGATGGTTCTGAAGAATATTGTATATCCAGGAACAGAGCATTTCTGGGTTGGTAAGGTATTCCTGTCCAATTTGTCCTCATTGGTTAGAGTAGTGGAGTTACAGATAAACCGAGAGAAAACTGGAACTAACCCTGCATATTCTGGTGGCTGCTTTGTGGCTTATTGAGTTCAGCACCCTGGAATGGACTCTTTTTTTTTTCTTAATGGTGGAAGCCAGTAGGCCAGATATTGAAGGTCTGAACAGCAGAGTTGCAAGTCGTGCAGCAGATTACATATTTGATATTCCAGAGACAGGTTCATTAAAGGCATTATTCCAGTTGACAGAACAGCACTGCATAGAGCTGCCAGATTTGATGTTGTAAGGAAACACATCACTTTGAAAATAAATTATACTTCGTATTAACCGAATGATATATTAATCTTTTCCACCACTGAAGCAGGAGAGAGAACGAGCAGTGAATATTAACACAGCATTATATAGATACACATTTGTGGTTCCCACGTTTTCGACATTCATGGGCACGGATTTCAGAACTGTCCTGAAAGTTCAGCTTGCTGTAGCGTTTGTAACAGTTTTTCTTTTGTGATCCATTTGATTGGTTACAAGAAACTGAGAAGCTTTAAAATTCAAGATTCTTTGGGTCACTGAGTGTCCCAACTTTCCAACTTCTAAGAGTGTCTCTGGAAAAGCTACCTTTGGATCGGCTTTTCTTTTTTCTCCGAAGAATTTGAGATTAATAAGACACTTGCAGTTGAAGAGCTGTCACAGCCCTACCAGGGTGGGAGACTGAAACTAACACAAAAACTCTCAGGTCATATCGACCTGAGCTCTTACCACTGAATGGCTGTGTAACATGCGGCAGAGTGTAGAACATCTCTGTCGTATGGAAAGTGAGAACATGAACTTTGCTTTCAGTGATGCTATGAGGAGAATTGAAAGATCATATGTCAAAGTAGTTAGAAGTGTGCATACAATTAGTTGATTTTCCTTTTCTTCCTTCCTTGGAAAAAGAGATGGAAAATTCCAAGATTAATGACAATCTGTTTCTAGATTTTCTTCTCAACAAGGATTTGAACTGGTAGAATTATTGTTACTTTTTAAATTGAAGTGTAGTTGATTTACAATGTTATATTAGTTCCTGGTGTACAGCAAAGTGTTTCAGCTATACACGCACATACACAAACATTTATTCTTTTGTAGTCTCTTTTCTATTATAGGTTACTACAGAATGTCGAATAGAGTTCCCTGTGGTATATAGTAGTTCCTTGTTGCTTATCTGTTTAGTGTATAGCAGTGTGTCTCTGCTAATCTCAAACTCCTAATTTATTTCTCCCCCTTTTCCTTTGGTAAACATAAGTTTGCTTTCTATGTCTGTGAGTCTATTTCTGTTTTGTAAATAAGTTAATTTATATCCTTTTTTAAAAAAGATTCCACATAAAAGTGATATCATATGATATTTGTCTCTTTCTGACTTACCTCACTTAGTATGAATATATCTAGGTCCATCCATGTTTCCACACACGCCATTATTTCATTCTTTTTTATGGCTGAGTAATATTCCGTGTGTGTGTGTGTGTATTTATATATTGTGGAATTTTTTTTTGTCTTTTTGTCATTTTAGGGAAGCATCTGTGGCATATGGAGGTTCCCAGGCTAGGGGCTGAATCAGAGTTGTAGCCAACAACGTGGGATCTGAGCCATGTCTGTGACCTACACCATAGCTCACAGCAATGCTGGATCCTTAACCCACTGAGCTAGGCCAGGGATTAAGCCTGTGTCCTCATGGATGCTAGTCAGGTTTGTTAACTGCTGCACCATGACGGGAACTCCTGGAATTATTTTTTAAAAGAACAAAAGTCTTGTGAAGAAGAAACCAAAGTGATGGGTTCTGTTTTTGGTTCCTTTATCCAGCTTATTTTCAGGTCCCAGAAAGAAACCAGTCCATTACTAATTTTATTATTTTAATTTTCTTGTAGATAGGGTTTAAAAAGTCTCCATAAGGCTGTTTTAATTTGGAACCCTGGAGGTGGATGGTGTTGTGCTCACTCCACTCTCAGCATCCTCTCCCACCCACACTTCTTTGTGTTGTTGGGGTACACGTTTGCCTCTCTTACCAAAGGCGAAACTTCTCCATGATGGAGAGCCTCTGCGTTATATTGCCAACACCTAGCTCTGAGCCTGACACTTAGTAGGAGCTTAATGAATGGTGGTTAAGGAAATAAAAAGGAAACATCAGGTGGAGGGGGCAGGAATTCTTCCCACATTTCATTCAGGATGATGATGTGGTGGGAGGCCTGTGATTAATGAGCATGGAGCAATATCACCAGCTACGTGTACTAAGCACCTACCTACTGGGTGCCAGACATTTTCATTTTTCCTCTTTGATCTTCTCGATGGTCCTACGCAGTAAACACTCTAACTCCCTTGGTGAAATTTTTTCACCAGTCGCTTGTGAAACTAGGATCCCAAAGCCCATGTTCTTGACCCCTGCATTCGAGAACTTGTGACTTGCAGGGTGTACCTGCAGAATGTACTGGGCACACCAAGTTCCTCTATGTTACTAATAAAGAAGGCTGCTGATCACAAAGAGCTAGGTTTGTAAACTTGCTTTGAATGGGAGAGCACCATTGACAGAGTCTCAGTAGTGACTCCAAAGAGGTAGGTTATAGAAAGGAGCATAGAGGGTTGTGTTTTGTTTGGTTAGATTTTGAATTCTTAATTGTGGCAAATAACACATAACATGAAATGTACCATTTTAACCATTTTAAAATACGTAGTTTAGTGATGTTAAGTACAATCACATTGTGCAAGAGATCTCCAGAACTTTTTGCCCAGCAAAACTAAAACTTTATACTCCTGTTCCTTTTCTCCCCTGGGCCCTGATACCCACCATTCTTCTTTATTTTGTATGAATTTAACTACTCTAGATACCTCAGATAAGTGGAATCATACAATATTTGCATTTTTATGACTGGCTTATTTCATTTAGCATCATGTCCTTAAGGTCCATTCATGTTGCAGTACGTGATAGAATAGGAGTTCCTTCCTTTTTTAAGGCTTCATAGTATTCCATTGTATGTATATTTCATACTTTGTGGATCCATTCGTCTGTAGACAAGCACTTCCTTCTTGGCTATTGTAAATAATGGTGCCACGAAAATGTGTGTGCAAATATCTCTTCAAAATCCTGCTCTGAATGTTCTGGGATATATATGTATATACAGAATCGTGTGTTCTGGATCATATGGTAATTGGTATAGCTATCTTCCACAGTGGTTGCACCATTGTACATTTCCACCAACAGTGCACAAGTGTTCCAGCTTTTCCACATCTTTATTAACACTTGCTATTTTCTGTTTGTTTTTGCTTTTGTTTTTGTTTTTTTAATAATAGCCATCCTAATTGGTGTGAGCTGATATAGTGGTTTTGATTTGAATTTCTCTGATGCTTAGTAATGGGGCTTAGAGGATTTTAGTCATGGAGTTAGTCATGGGTTGGTTTCAGGGTATAAACTAATAAGTATGTTTTGGGAAGTTATTTGTGAACTAGGTGAGTTGCTAAAGAATGAGAGATCTTATTTCGGGAATATATGAGTCTTTGGGAATTTGCTGTCAAAACAGTTCATGATCTTTTGAGAGGATATCTGGATATGAATGAGTTGGTATTAAAATATTTTGAGTGTAGGTATTTTCTGTTGCACATCATAGCTTTGTTAGCAAGCCATGTTTATCTTGCAAATTGTGGTTTCTGTTTGATTCTTATCTTTGCTAGAGTCACTTTCTCATGGCTCAGTTGATACTTTGTACGGTTGTTGGCAGCCTGGTGCCTGTCTTACAGGTTTACTGTTAAAGTTAATTAGGATGACCAAAAAATATAGTTCTTGACACATTGCCTGGGACAGAGTAAGGACTGATTAAATAGTAGCAACTAAGTTGTAGTGGTGACAATAATATAGTAATAGAGGTAAGTGCATCAAGTTGTACTGGGGGATGGTTGTGGCACCTATTTTTTCTGAATTATTTACTTTCAACCAATCCTATTACCACTCATCACTTCTAATTTAGACCATTAGTTACTTCATTCCCTATGCTATCCAGCCACGACACCAGTGATAGAGTGACCTGTATAAAATCCAGGTTCCGGCCAGTCACTCTTCTCTTGGCTCTAACTTGATCTTGGAAGGAAGTTCAGTCTCCTCTGCATTCTGCATTTAGCTATCCTTACTCGGGTCTCTGCCCAGCTCTCCAGCACCAGTTCCGACAGCATCAGACACTGTATTTGTTCTTCGGAGCTCTCAAAATCTTTCATAGCTTGTCGGCCTCCTGCTTATATTATTTCCCGTAAATCTTGATGTGCGCACACTTATATTTGAAAACTGACATAGGATAAAATCTGTCCTATTCATGCTTTCTCTTTGGGCTTCAATTTCTTTTTTTTTTCTTTTGTTCCCTCTTCTTTTTCCATCTTACTATCTCTCCAGCATACTTGTAACTACTGCTGTAATAACACCATATTAACAACTTAGGAAGTATTCTTTTGAATTTTTTCCATGCCCATATTATGCTATATAAATATGCATGCGTGTGTGTGTGTATACATACATATATATATACACACACACCCACTATATATAGTTTGCATATATATGTATATGTTGATATAGTGGCATGTATATTCTTAATTATATATGTTACTGGGTGTTTTCAATCTCTATTGTCATTTCTTGCTAAATTTAAGACCGCTTAAACATCTCTGAGCCTTAATTTTAGTGGAGAAGTTTGGCTGAAATATCGTTTGACCTAGGTCACTTCCTTTCCCTGACTCAGTTCTGAACTGAAAGGCTCAGTATCTACAAGAGCTTGATGTTTTTAATTTGAAAGTACCATTGTCATTTCTGTCACCTTAGACCAGAGAGTTAAGAAGAGGTCACTGGCAAATTACTGACTCTAGATGAACAATTTGCTCTTAATTAAAAAGCCTGATGAAACTCTCTGGGAAATGAACTCATTCAAATGGGAGATAATTTAAGCTTATCCACTGAGGACATTTTCTCTACATTTTTCCTTCACCCAATACATAAAATTTTTATTTAGTCTTGTGAAATAAATTGAATCTGACAGGAGCAAAAAAATTTTTTTTTTCATTCAGACCATAAAATTATTATGTTGTCTGAATTAACATTGTGTTTTCCCTTCAGAAAAATAATGAGTACCGCTTTCCCTAGAGTGATTGTCTGGCGGCAGTGGAGGATGGAGCAAAATTTCTCCCTGTTGGAGTTTTAAAATGGAAAGGAAACACTGTATCAATAAATACTCATGGAATTCTAACTGGGAAGGTCAGAGTTCAAGCTCAGTTCTGTCCTATAACACCTGTGTGACCTTGGACAAATATCTGCAACTTGCTTTCCTTGTCTATAGAAAGAATAGTAATCCCTGCTCTAAATCAGCTGTCCTAAGGGTCAAATCAAATTTGTGGTGGTGAAGCAGTTAATTGCAAAATGCCTTGTGAACATATGGAACTGTCAATGTTGATGTCTACTGCTTCACACAGAGTATGAGGAATGATTTCTTACCTGATGGTCTGGTAAGTAGATCCACCAGCCGGTGATGATGGTCACTGGACAGAGTGTCACTGGGATAGAAAGTCAAGCCCAATTTCTCCGTGCTTTACTCAAAAGTCCCCGGTATAAAATGAGGAAAGGGAGGCTCAGACAAGTGGAGTACATGGACAAAGCCACACAGCTAGCTAGTGGCAGAAACCAGGGCTGGATACTCAATTTCCTTCTAGTATTCTTTCCAAACATTTCTGCTTCCAGCCTTATTAAATAAATACTGGTATTCTATCTTGACTGTCTTGACATGAGCTGTTACTTAGAAAAGGAGAAAGAAGGAAGAGATTGCAATTGCTCAGACTGGCCCCTTCCCATTGAGCCCTGGAGGGTGCCCTATGCATAGTGTTTGAGGTGGTGTAAAGAAAATTTTGAATTGAAATGGAATACCAAATTATCAGACTCAGAATCACCCTACCTCATACCCTGAGTTATGCTGATTAAGTACCAAAACAAGTCAATTATTGTAGAGCATATTGGAACAGTGTTTCCCAGATAGAATCCTAGGAATGTCTTGTTTCAGAGGAGCTGCTCAAATAACTAGATACTTGCTGCATTGTTAAACGCCCTGCTAGAGAGCACCAGCATCTTAAAGCTTCTAAGCAATGTCATAAAGAAAATGTAACTTTGTTTAAAGTTTAAACTGACAAATTTATTTGTGCATTGAAGATGTTCTTACCCCTTGAAACATCTATTGTCCCTGCTAAGGGGACATCTTTCTCTTCCTGCTAAGAAGGAAGGAATATCTTTAGGGGCTGATATCTGTCTCCATAGGAAAGGAACTTGCACACTGATGTCCCTGACAACCCTCCCCAAGTTGTATAGCCCTAGGTGGAGCAAATATGAGCTGCTATGATTTTTGGGCCCTGAAGAGTTCTTAGGTTGAGAAGAAGAGTTCAACGCAAGGGTGAACTTCAGAATTGTTGACCAGATGCACATACAGACATCTCTGCAGATGCCAAAGTGAGCAGATGACAACAGGCAAAAAAATCAGGTTGTATGGAGTTCCCGCTGTGGCTCAGTGGTTATGAACCCGACTAGTATCCATGAGCATGTGGGTACAGTCCCTGGCATTGCTCAGTGGGTTAAGGATCTGGCGTTGCTGTGAGCTGTGGTGTAGGTTACAGACTTAGCTCAGATACCATGTTGCTGTGGCTGTGGTATAGACTGAAAGCTGTAGCTCTGATTTGACCCCAGGCCTGGGAACCTCCATATGTCACAGGTGTGACCCTAAAAAAACAAAACAAAAAAAAGACTATATTATCTACATCTCAGTGAACATCATATGGACAGAATATGTTCAAGGCCATTCACTGTTTGCCTCCAGTGCCTTAGTTTGAAAGTCCCTCACCCATTCCTCCCGCAACTGAAATGCAACTCCAGCAAACTTGGTAGAGGAAGTCTTGAACTGCCATTCAAATCTTGAATTCATTGGGGTTGGGGGAGCAAAAGAACCAAACCAAAGCCATTCTTTGCCTTCAGTCAAATGGGGACTTAAGATAAAAATCAGATTCAGAAGTAGAAGAGTAGTTTAATTTTTTTGCATTCCTGAATTTGTGGACTGTGAAACTAATTTTACCTTCTATATATTTCCAATTAGGATCTTTTGCTACCATTGCACCTATTCCTACAGTTATAGAAAATTGGTCTAGTTAATTAGTACATTAAACATTTTAATATCTATTTTGAACGTTATTCTACTTACACAAAAAAGAAAAAGACAACCTTATTTTCAAATTGTTCTTATACCTCTCTCTCTTTCTCTCTCTCTCTCTCACACACACACACACACACACGCGCGCGCACACACACACACACACGTTGTAACAGATACTAAATTGGGGATAGAAGCTGATTGTACTATATTGATCAGGGAGGAAATTTGGAAAAGGAATCGTTCTTGTAGTAGGAAAGAAGGGTGTTAAATTTATCTAGGAGAAATATAATGAATTAAGGTAATAAGAAAAGTAAACAGGTTGCTATCACCTAGTAGAAAGATAAAAACAATGGCATTATTTCATTCTTTTTTTATGACTGAGAAATATTTAAACTATGTGAATGAAATGAGCAAGGTCAGAGTTTCACTAACTAGAGTTAAGAGTTCCGTAATCCCTGAATTGTCCAATACTTTATTGATTGCCCTGGCTCTGGGTCCTCCAACTTAAAATGATAATATTATAATGAGACAAATGAGGTGCCAGTGAAGAATACAAAAAAGTGGAGTTATTTGTTAAAGGAAGCTCTCCTTTGGGGAAAATCAGAAAACATTTAGGAGAAATTTGTTACAGAGTATTGTCAGGGCATAAAGTGAATGATGTACTAAAAAAGGTGAAGTTTTGTCTGAACACTGGAGGGCTTCTGCAAATAGTGCTTCCTTTTTTCTTTTTTAGTTGTATTTTTTTTAAATTCAATTTTTAATTTATATTGGAGTATAGTTGATTTGCAATGCTGTTTCATGTGTACAGTGAAGTAATTCAATTATACAAATACATATAGTCATTCTTTTTCAGATTATTCTTGCATTAGGTTATTACAGAATATTGAGTATAGTTCTCTGTGCTATACAGTTGTTCCTTATTGATTATTTTCTGTATAATAGTGTGTATATGTTAATCCCAATCTCCTAATTTATCATTCCCCCCTCATTTTCCCTTTGGTAACCGTAAGTTTGTTTTAGAAGTCTGAGTCTATTTCTGTTTTGTAAATAAGTTCATTTTTATCATTTTTTAAGATTCCGCATGTAAATGATGATATTTGTCTTTCTCTTTCTGACTTCACTTAGTATGATCTCTAGGTCCATTCATGTTACTACGGATGGCATTATTTCGTTCTTTTTTCATGACTGAGAAATATTTCATTGTATGTATGTACCACATCTTCTTTATCCATTCCTCTATTGATGGACATTTAAGTTGATTCCATGTCCTGGCTACTGTAAATAGTGAATAGTGCCTCCTTTTTATTTCTCCTCCTTATTTGGTTATATGGAGAATCATTAAGTCGGGGTAAATATATATTTATGTGTTCTTACCCATTTTCCCCATCAGGATTGGTACCTAGAAGGAATTTGGGAATACAGAAGGGCTGAGTAGTTCTTTGGTTACTTTCAGATAATTTGGGAAATCAATGATGTTAGCAGGCTTTTATTTATATTGACTCCTTTACTTTGGTCCTGGAAAGCTAAAATGATCTGGATGGGAATGTATGATTAGATCCTGGCATAAGTGATGTGGTGTTTGAGGAGAGTGTGAGCTGATAACTGAGGAGACTTGTTATCCCAGCTCAACTAATAGGAGCTGCCATAGGTGCAACTGAATTGCATTCAGATACTTTAGGAATGAATCCATCTGGAATTTTATAGGAATAGTATCTCTCAGGCCATATGTGTTTGGTTTAATACAGATTTGGTTTCAGAAATGCATGTAGGTTTCATGTCCATAAAGAAACCTACAGGAAGTTAATTCAATGAATAGAATAGCAATTACCTTAAAACAAGTGGAGAGTCCCCGTTAACACATAGATGGGGCAGGGATGATTTGTGGCAAGGTAGTGGGGTCTGTCTGCAAGGTTTGATCAAGATGATAACGAGAATGAGTCAAAAACTACTATAAGACAGGAAAGTCGGGGATGACTCTACTCCTGACAGTATCTTTGTAACCCCAGGAGCCACATAACCAGTTTCAAGAGGGTCTTGTGCTGCATCTAAGAGAAAGCTTAAGAGGACCAACTAGAAAGGAACATCCCCTGTTAGGGAAAGTAATTACAATTTTTATGGAAGCTTTGATGGCCAGGAAGTATATATTGTTGCATACTGACTTCCTCTGAAGGGTGTAGTCATTAACCCAGGGTGAAAAACCAGCTGGGACAGTGTCCCATCGAGTGTCTTGAGAGTAGGAAGGTAGCCTATAAACCGTAAGGTGGACAGGTAGACAACCTGGCAGATTTCCTTGAGCCTTGCTTCCCAGACTCGGGACTACTGTTTTTGTTTTTTTTCGTTTTGTTTTGTTTTTGGCTTTTTAGGGCTGCATCCAGGGCATATGGCTAGTCCCAGTTCCAGGTCAGCTTGGAGCTACAGCTACTGGCCTACGCCACAGCAATGTGGGATCTGAGCCGAGTCTGTGATCTACACTACAACTCAAGGCCAGGGATTGAACCTGCATCCTCATGGATACTAGTCAGATTTGTTTGTGCCACAATGGGAACTCTGGGACTACTGGTTTTGATGAAGGAGTTCAGTGTGAGGAAGAAAGTTAGAAGCTCCAGGGCAGATAGAATCAGAGCTTCACAGGTAAACTCTAAAATGACCCCAAAGATTGTTCTTTTCCCTTCCAAAATTGTAGTTTTAAGAAAAAGAAATCTGATCATTTTTGTTCTGGGTATATTTTCTTCTTTCCTACCTACTCTAGTCTCTATTAGTTCAAATTCAGCACATCTCCCATGCATAATACAGATGGGGGCCTGAAACATGACGTACTTTGATATCACATACAGCATAATATATAATAATAATCTCATTAAAATGCACTAAGATCATCTCAATTTAGTATTCAAGGAAGCATGAGTATTCTTGAAAGTGATGAATATCTTAATTAAAAAAAATTTTCACAGTGTTCCTTCTGTGGCACAGTGGGTTAAGAATCTAACTGCGGTGGCTTGGGTCATTACAGAAGTGTGGGTTTGATCTGCAACCTGGCTAAAGGATTCTGTGTTGATCCCTGTCCTGAGAACTTAGATATGACACATGTGTGGCCATAACAAATAAATACATAATAGATAATAAATAAAAAATTTCACACCTATGTCCACACCTGCCTTTCATAAAGTTCAATTAGCTGATGTTTAACAATCAGTAAAAATGCTGTTTCCACTTAAATCAACTATAAAACCACTAAACAATATTTTTTAATCCAACTTGTTCCGAGTGTTTATACAAATAAGAACTGTAACACTTCTTTTGCTTGTGAGGAGAGAGAATTAACACAGATTTTATAACAAAACATTAACAGTTAAATCTTGACTTGAAACCAGCTTTAAAAAAATACATCTTTTGGAGTTTACATCGTGGCCCAGCAGGTTAAGAACCTGACTAGTGTCCATGAGGATGTGGGTTCAATCCCTGACCCTGCTCAGTGGGCTAAGAATCCTGCGTTGCCCTGAGCTGTGGTGTAGGTCGAAGATGCAACTTGGATCCCACATTGCTGTGGCTGTTGTATAGGCTAGCAACTGCAGCTCTAATTCAACCCCTAGCCTTGGAACTTCCATATGCCTTGGGTATGGCCCTAAAAAAGAAAAAAATATATATCTTTTGGGAAATAACTGAAGTCTGAGCCTATCTTAACCTGCTTTGTTAACCTCTAAATTGTTGTCGTTTTTCAAATTCCTCATTTTGTACTCCTGTATTTGCTGACAATTTGCATTCTCCACCAAGGAAATTATAATTTTGCAGCATTGGATATTAGAATTTGTGGCTTTCATTGCCTCTAAAATGTTTTTTTTTTAATTTTAATTTTTATTTTTACATTATACCCAGCTGTACAGCGTGGTGACAGGGTTACACATACATATATGGATTCATCACAAGTGGTTAGACATAGTTCCCAGTGCTAATACAGTAGGATCTACTTGCTTTTCCAGCCCAGAGACAACAGTCAAAGGTGTAGACAATTATATGTAATACAATGTATAAAATAATAAAATGTATTAGGCTAATACATATCATTATGAAAGGATCTCGAGGAGAAATTTAGATTAACTCTCAAAAGTCCTATGTTTAGCGTTATTCTTAACATTTTTTAAGTGATATAAATGCTTGGAAACTTCATGTGCAGTGATAAATGATCTACGTGCTTGAATCATCTGGTGTCTCTCTGGGGACAATGATATTAGAGTTGGAATTTTCTGTTTTCAAATGATTGGTTCTGTGCTCAGGCAAAGCTGGATCTGTCCACTCTGGAGGCAGTCTGGGAGTCAAGAAGGGAAGAAGTAAAAGAAAAGGAAGATTTTTTAACCATATAACTTTATTTGATGATCTTCTATAGCTGTGTTGTCCAATATAGTAGCCACTAAGCAAAAGTGGCTAATTAAATTGAAATTAATTAAAATGACTTAAAGCATCCACTTCCTCATTCCATTCACACCAGCCACATTTCTCTTACTTAATAGCCACACATGGTTAGTGGCTACTGTTTTGGATTATAGCGTTCAATATTATAGAAGCTTTCCATCACCACAGAAAGTTATTTTTTAAACCTTCAAAACATCTTATTGAGATGTGAAAAAAACTATACTTACTTAATATGTACAACTGGAGGAGTTTGGGAATGAAGAAACACCTATGAAATCATTGCCACTACTCTCCAGGATGGAACACCCATACTAGTGGACAAAACTGGAGGCTTCAAAAAAGATCAGACTGATTTTGCGTGCTCCCATTTTGGAATAAAGTAAAAAAAAAATAGTGATCAATTTGAAACATCAACAAAACTTATGAACACCTCCTCTCTCCATAAGAAACCTGTCCTCTATCACTGCAAGTTTGGGCAGGCTCTTTGTTTTTCCAGCTGCTTGACAGTGATGGCATGGGACAATGTCCTGTACACCTCTGTGAATTTGGGCCAGTTGTTGCATTTTCTATTAAACAGAACTGCATCTCATGGATCAATTTTACATGTTGGAGCAGGAAATAATCAAAATGAATTTGAACCGTTCATCTTGCTTTGGGAAAAACAAAAACAAAACCCCATCAACCTGAAAAGAGGACTCCTGGGGCCAAAGAATAATAATTTGAGAATAAGAAACAGCCATTAGGGTCGACAGAGTTAAATTGCATCTTCTGAATGACCCATGAATCCATGATAAAAGAAAAATAGGAAAGATAACACAGAGGGAGGTAATGATGAGTTTTCCAATATTATGTGTAAAAAGGCCATGTATGGAGCAATCTAAATTCTGTGAGTTATATGTTTGAGCTTAAACTGGCAATTAGATTATTGATCACAAATGTTGGTCAAATGGGAAATGAGATGATTTCTGATGAGACTGTATGTACATGGAAAGTAATGAAGTAGTACTTTTATTAAAGGAAGGTGAAAAATCTTTAAACCACATAAAAGGAGTATTTTGAGTTGTGTTGATCAGAGGAGGTATTCAGTGGGGAGCACTATTTTATAGGAGGAGGGGGGAGCTGTCAGTGTTAGCAGAGGTAAAAATGAATTGTAAATAAATTTGAAAAAAAGGAATGTATATATTAATAAAATTTTGTGGAGGAGGAGACCAAACAGGAATGTTGGAAGACTAGTAGACTACAGGAGTGAAGGGATCAAGAATATGCATATTTGGACCAATTAAGGTGATCTTTCATTAAGTGCATATTTATATGAAATTTAAAACATGCATGGTCTTACTACTGTAGGTGGCAGCTTTCTCTTTTTTTTTAATTTTTATTATTTTTTTCCATTATACCCAGCTGTACAGCATGGTGACAGGGTTACACATCACAAGTGGTTAGACATAGTTCCCGGTGCTATACAGTAGGATCTCCTTGCTTTTCCAGCCCAGAGGCAACAGTCTACAACTATTAACCCCAGACCCCCCTACCATCTCATTCCCTCCCCCACCCTTTTGGCAAACACAAGTCTGTTCTCCAAGTCCTTGATTTTCTTTTCTGCATGAAGGTTCATTTGTGCAGTATATTAGATTCCAGATATGTGATATCATATGGTATTGGTCTTTCTCCTTCCGACTTACTTCACTCAGTATGAGGGTCTCTAATTCCATCCATGTTGCTGTAAATGACATTATTTTATTCTTTTTTATGGCTGAGTAGTATTCCAGTGCGTATATATACCACATCTTCCTAATCCAATCATCTGTCGATGGACATTTGGGTTGTTTCCATGTCTTGGTTATTGTGGATAGTGCTGCAATGAACACGCATGTGCGGGTGTCTTTTTCAAGGAAAGTTTTGTCCGGGTATATGCCCAAGAGTGGGATTGCTGGGTCATATGGTAGTTCTATGTATGGTTTTCTAAGGTACCTCCATACTGTTTTCCATAGTGGTTGTACCAGCTTACATTCCCACCAACAGTGCAGGAGGGTTCCCTTTTCTCCACATTCCCTCCAGCAATTGTTGTTTGTGGACTTGTTAATGATGGCCATTCTGACTGGTGTGAGGTGGTATCTGATAGTAGTTTTGATTTGCATTTCTCTAATCATCAGTGACGTTGAGCATTTTTTCATGTGCTTGTTCGCCATCTGCTTCTCTTTGGAGAACTGTCTATTTAGGTCCTTTGCCTATTTTTCAGTGGGGTTGTTGGTTTTTTTGTTGTTGAGCTACATAAATTGTTTATATATTTTAGAGATTAAGCCCTTGTCAGTTGCATCATTTGACACTATTTTCTCCCATTCTGTAAGTTGTCTTTTTGTTTTCTTTTTGGTTTCCTTTGCTGTGCAAAATGTTGCCAGCTTGATTAGGTCCCATTGGTTTATCTTTGCTTTTATTTCTGTTGCTTTGGGAGACTGACCTCAGAAAACATTTGTAAGGTTGATGTCAGAGAATGTTTTACCAATGTTTTCTTCCAGGATTTTCATGGTGTCCTGTCTTATATTTAAGTTTCTAAGCCATTTAGAGTTTATCTTTGTGCATGGTGTGAGAGTGTGTTCTAGTTTCATTGATTTGCATGCAGCTGTCCAGGTTTCCCAGCAATGCTTACTGAACAGACTGTCTTTTTCCCATTTTATGTTCTTGCCTCCTTTGTCAAAAATCAGTTGACCATAGGCATCTGGGTTTATTTCTGTGTTCTCTATTCTGTTGCATTGGTCCGTATGTCTGTTTTGGTACCACTACCACACTGTCTTGATTACTGTGGCCCTGTGATATTGCCTGAAGTCTGGGAGAGTTACGCCTCCTGCTTTCTTATTAGACTGATTTATTTATTTAAATTTTTTAGGACCGCACCCAAGGCATATGGAAGTTCCCAGCCTAGGGGCAGAATCAGAGCTGCAGCTACTGGCCTATCACAGCCCCACAAGTGCCAGATCTGAGCCATTACTGCAACCTACACCACAGCTCACAGCAATGCCAGATCCTTAATCCACTGAGGGAGGCCAGGGATCAAATCCACATCCACTTGGATACTATTCAGGTTTGTTACCACCAAGCCACAATGGGATGTCCTAGATTTACTTCTTCGCCTCTTCCTTTTGGCCAGTAATTTCAGACAATTCATACCACTAAGTGGAGGAGAAGCAGAAGTCAGCCATGTGTGTGTATACTGTGGGACACAAAGGAAGGAGTAATGAACTGGAGTTCAGAGAAGTTTCATGGAGTTGGTGACATATCATGTTTGGGCCCTAAATAATTAGTAGGCATACTCTATCCTACTAATGGAGGTTGAGGGAAGGAAGAGAAAATATTTCAAGGAGGAACCACAGTATTTCCAAAGACATAGAAGCCAGAAATGGTGGAACTGCAACTCTTTGCAAAGATAGGGTATAGGATTCCAAGCACAGAGATGATGTACATTTCAGATCATGGCAGACCTTGCGTGCTGGTGCAGAGCAGCTGGTACTTAGAAGACAAGCATTCCCTTTAAGAAAATTTAATAGATTTAACTGGCTTTTAATATTTGCACATGTAAACCGTATTTTAACCTCAAGCCATAAAATCCCAAATTCATTGTCTGCACCTTTCATTGCAAACATAGAAGAACAACATTCATCTCAGGTTTTAAAAATAAGGAAGGTACACAGGAGGTTCATTTAAATTTTAAAGAAATCAATGAGTTCTTCTACTGATGTAGACAATACAAATTAAGCTCCAGCTAAAACAAATGAAATCAATTATATATCATAGGCTAACTTGACAGAGCATGCTCTCCTGTCTTTAGATAATACAGTTCCCATCAGGGTCTCCTACTCAGCGTTTGACTGCCTGTTGGGCACATTACTTCTGTTCTGAGAAATACGCATGAACAAACCAGAATTCATGGCTTCCTAAGACCCTAAATGTATACCACCATTTGTGTTTCTTTGCTTTGCTTTTTGAACTTTGTTTTACTGTGTTGAACCAAGTTCCAAAATGAAAGGTATATTAGTTTCCTGTTGCTACTGTAACAATATTTAGTGGTGTAAAACAACACAAATGTATAATTTTGCAATTAAGGTTAGAAATCTGAAATCAGTTTACCTGGGTTAAAAATCAAGGCATAGGTGGGATTGGAGACTCTGGAAGCGAAAATGTTTCCTTACCTTTTTGAGCTTCTAGGTTTTTTCCTTTTTTTTTTTTCCTGTCTTTTTGCTTTTTGTGGGACCGCACTCACGGCATAGGGAGGTTCCCAGGCTAGGGGTCTAATCAGAGTTGTAGCCGCCGGCCTACGCCACAGCCACAGCAATGCGGGATCTGAGCCACATCTGCAGCCTACACCACAGCTCACAGCAATGCCGAATTCTTGGATTCTTAACTCACTGAGTGAGGCCAGTGATCAAACCCGCAGTGTTCCTCATCGGATTCCTTAACCACTGAGCCACAACGGGAACTCCCTTGCTATATTACTTTAATTTGCAACTTCCTAATGACATAGGCTGTTGAACATTTTTTCGTATAAAAACCTCTATATAGCTTTGTGAAGTATATGGTCTTTTGCCCATTTTTAATTGGGTTGTTAATTTTCTGATTGTTGAATTTTAAGTTATTTGAATGTTTTGGATAATAGTCCTTTCTTAGATGTCTTTTGCAAATATTTTGTCCCAGTCTGTGGCATGTCTTCTCATTCCCTTGACATCTTTCAAGAGCAGAAGTTTTTAATTTTAATGAAGTCTGGCTTATCAATTATTTATTTTATGGAACATGTGTTTGGTGTTTTATCAAAGAAGTAATTTCCTTGTCCAAGGTCATCTAGAGTTTTCCTTATGCTATCTCCTATGAGTTTTAAAATTTTGCATTTTACATTTAGGTCTATGATCCATTTTGAGTCAATTTTTGTGAAAGGTGTAAGGCCTGTGTGTGGATTCCTTTTTAGTTTCTTTTCCCCTCCCCTTCCTTACTACCTCTCTCTCCCTTTCTTTCCCTCTATTTCTCCCTCCTTCTTTTTTTTTTTGTTTGTTTTGCTTTTGCTTTTTAGGGCCGCACCTGCGGCATGTGGAGGTTCCTGGGCTAGGGGTCAAATGGGAGCTGTCTCTGCTGGCCTACATCACAGCCACAACAATGCAGAATCTGAGCTGCATCTGTGCCCTACACCACAGCTAATGGCAATGCCAGATCCTTAGCCGACTGAGCAAGGCCAGGGATCGAACCTGCGACCTAATGGATGCTAGTCAGATTCGTTTACCGCTGAGCCACAGAGGGTAACTCCTCTTTTTTTTTTCTTCACTTTTCTTTCTTTCTTTCCTTTCTCTCCTTGTTTCTTTATCTCCCTCGCTCTCTTTCTTCCTTTCTTTTTGTCCTTTCTTCCTTTCTTCCTTCCTTCCTCTTTTTTTCTTTTCTTTTCCCATGTGAATTTCCATTTGCTCCATTACCAGTTGTTGAAAAGACTCTTTACTCCATGTTACTGCATTCACTGCTTTGTCAAAGACCAGTGTACTATATTTATGTGGGTCTCTTTTTGGGACTCTCTGTTCTGATCCATTTGTCTATTTTTTTTTTGCCATTACCACACTATTTTGTTTACGGTTATGGTAAGTCTTGGACTTGGGTAGTGCCAGTTCTTCAATTTTATTCTTCTTCAATATTGTGTTGACTATTCTGGGTCTTTTTCCTTTCCATGTAAACCTTAGAAAGAGTTTGTTGATAACCACAAAATAATTTACTTAGATTTTATTTGGATTACAGTGAATCTATAGATCAAATTGGGAAGAAATGACATCTTTACAATATTGAATCTTCCTATCCATGAACATGGACCGTCACTCCATATATAATTATCACGTGGTATCTGCTGGGAATTGGTTCTAGAACCCTCCATTTATACCAAAATCCATGGATACTTAAGTCCCTTAATTAAAATGGCATAGTATTTGCATATAACCTGTACACGTTATACATATTTCCTATTTAAATCATTTCTAGATTACTTATAATACCAAGTACAAAATAGATACCATGTAAATGATTGTAAATGCAATTTAAATATGTAAGTAGTTGTCAGTGTGTAGCAAATTCATTTTTCTTTTTGGAATCTTCTGGAAGTTCCTTTTTTTTTTTACTTTTCATCTGTATATGATTGAATCTGTGGATGTGGAACCTGTGGATATGGTGGGCAGAGGCAGACTATATTAGTTCTTTGATTTCTTTCAATAGAATTTTTTTAGTTTTTCTTAGGCATATTGTCTACATTTTGGTTAAATTTATGCCTAAATATTTCATTTTTGGATGCTAATCTAAATAGTATTGTATTTGAAATTTCATGTATTCATTGTTAGTTTATTGGTAACTGACTAATTTTTGTATGTTAACATTGAATCCTGCAACCTTGAAAAGTTCCATATTGGTTCTAGGAGTGTTTTTGTCGATTCTTTTGTATTTTCTCTCTGTGTATAATTACATCATCTGTAACAAGGTAGTTTTATTTCTTCCTTCCCAATATGTGCATCTTTTATTCCCCATCCATAATTGCATAATGAATAATTGTATAATGTGTAATTCCATTAACTAGAATTTCTAGTATGGTGTTGAAAAGTAGTGATGAGGGGATATCCTTGCCTGCCTTGATCATCAGATTTCTCACATTAGGTATGATGTTAGGTATAAGATTTTTGTAGATATCCTTTAACAAGTTGAGGAAGATACTGAAGTTTTTTTAATCTTAGATGGATGCTAGATTTTGTGAAATGCTTTTTCTGTGTCTGTTGATATGATCATGTGATTTGTATTCTGTAACCTTTTTGAAAATTTTTTTCTTTTTTTTTCTTTTTTTAGGGCTGTCCTTAGAGCATATGGAGTTTCCCAAGGTAGGCGCTGAATTGGAGCTACAGCTGCCAACTTATGCCACAGCCACAGCAATACCAGGTCCAAGCCGTGTCTGTAACCTACACAGCAGCTCACAGCAATGCCAGATTCTTGACCCACTGATCGAGGCCAGAGATTGAAACTTTGTCTCATGGATACTAATGAGATTCGTTTCTGCTGAGCCAGGAGGGAAACTCCTATTCCGTAGCCTTTTGATGTGATGGATTACATTGATTTTTCAAATGCTGAACTAACCTTGCATACCTGGGATAAATCCTACATGGTCATGGTGTATAATTCTTTTTTATACATTCTTGGATTTTATTTGCTAATATTTTGTTGAGAATTTTTAATCTGTATTTATGAGAGATATCGATCTGTAGAGTTCTTTTTTAAATAATATCTCTGTTTGGGTTTGATTTAGGGTAATGCTGGCTTCATAGAATGAGTCAGGAAATATTTCCTCTCCTTCAACCTTCTGAAAGAGATTGTAGAGAATTGATAGTTTTTTTTTTTCTTAAATACTTGGGAGAATTCACCAGTGAACCATAGGATGATTTCTATTTTGGAAGATTGTTAATTTTTGGTACAATTTCTATTAAGGATTTGGACCTATTCAGATTTTTTATTTCTTCTGATATGAATTTGGCAGATGGGGTCTTTTCACAGGTCGGTTAATTTTATCTACGTTATCAAGCCTCTGAGCTGAGAGTTCACACTGTTGATTATTTGTTCAATGTTCAGGAGATCTATGGTGATAGAACTTCTTTCATTTGAAATACTAGTAATTTATATTTTCTTTCTGCTTTTTTCTTAATCTGGCTAGAATCTTATCACTTTTATTGATGTCTTCAAATACCAAGCTTTTGGATTTGTTGATTTTTACTATTTTATTTCCTGTTTTAAATTCATTGATTTCTGATTTAATTTGTTTTATATTTTTTCTTTCCTTACTTTGAATTTAATTTTTTTCTTCTTGTCCAATTTCCTAAGTTAGAAGCTTGTACCATCAATTTTAGATCATTCTTCTTTACTAACATATGCATTCAATATTGTACATTTTCTTTTGAGCCCCGCTTTCATTGCATCTCACAGATTTTGATACTTTGTGTTCTCATTTTCATTTAGTTCAAAATACTGCTTAATTTTTCTTGAGATTTCATCTTTGAGCCATAGTTTAGAAGTGCATTGTTTAATCTCCAAGTACTTTGCAGTTTTCCAGTTAGCTTTCTGTTGTTGAATTCTAGTTTAATTCTGGTGTAGTCTCAGAGTATGTATTATCTGATTGCTATTCTTTTAAATTTGTTAGTGTGCTTTTAATAAATTATTGAAGTATAGTTGACTTACAGTGTTATGTTAATTTCTGCTATACAGCAAGGTGATTCAGTTATACATATACTTTTCCATTATAGTTTAAGATATTGAATACAGCTCCCAGTGCTGTACAGTAGGACTTTTTGTTTATCCATTCTATATATGATAGCTTGCATCTACTAATTCAAAAACTCCCAGTCCATCCCACTCCCTCATCCCTCTCCCCTTTGGCAACCACAAGTCTGTTCTCTATATTTGTAAGTTTGTTTCTGCTTTGTAGATTGGTTCAGTTGTGTCATATTTTACATTCTATATATGTGATATCATATAGTATGTCTTTATTTTTCTGAATTACCTCACTTAATATGGTAATCTCTAGGTCCATACATGTTGCTGCAAATGGCATTCTTTCATTCTCTTTATGGCTGAGTTGTATTCCTGTGTGTGTGTGTGTGTGTACCATATCTTCTTTATTCATTGCTCTGTGGATGGACATTTAGATTGTTTCCACATCTTGGCTATTGTAAATAGTGCTGCTATGAACATAAGTGTATATATCTTTTAAAATTATAGTTTTATCTGGATATATGCTCAGAAATGGGGTTGATAGATCATACAGCAACTCTATCCTTAGTTTTCTGGGAACCTCCATACTCTTTTCCTTAATGGTTGCACCAGTTTACATTCCCACCAACAGTATTGAAGTTAAGGTGCTTTTTATGGCTCAAAATGTGGTCTATCTTGGTGATATCCTATGTAAGCTTGAGAAGAATGTATATTTTGCTGTTGTTGAATAAAATAGTCTGTATTTCAATGATATCTACTTGATTGAAGGTGCTGTTGAGTTCAATTATATCTTTACTGATTTTCTGACTAATGAATTTGTATATTTATGATGGAGGGTAACTTTTCTAACTATGGTAGTGGATTCATCTATTTCTCCTTGCAGTTCTATTCTTTTCTTGCCTCATGTACTTTAACGCTTGGTTGTTAGGCACATACATATGAACTGTTACATGTTTTTTGGAGAAGTGATTCTCTTTATCGTTCTATAACACTCTTCCTACCCCTGATAGCTTTCTTTGCTATGAAGTATGCATTATCTGAAATTAATATAGCTGCCCTAGCTTTATTTTGATTAGCATTCACATGGTATATCTTTATCTATTTTTTTTTTCTTTTTGGCTATGCCCATGGCATGTAGAAGTTCCAGAGCCAGGGATGAAACCCATGCCACAGCAGTGACCCCAGCCATGGCAGTGACAATGCCAGATCCTTAGCTGCTAGACTGTTGGGAATTCTCCCATCTCTTCTTTTAATCTATTTGTTCCTTTATGTTTAAAGAGGATTATATCCTGGAGAAGACATGGAGTTGAATCTTTTTGTCATCCACTCTGACTATATTTTCATTAGTATGTTAGGATCGTTGACATTTAAAGTGATTACTGGTATAGTTGATTTAATATCAACAATATTTGTTACTATTCTCTTTTCACTATTCTTGTTCTTTGTTCCTATTTTGTTAGCCACTCTTTTTGTTCCTTTCATTCCCCCCCACCCCCGATTTTTTAGTGATGACTAGAACTAGGATCAGAGCAGGAGAATGAGTGGCTAGATTGGGCTGATGTCAGGGAACTGCCCATCTCTGTAGCTGTTGAGACTACAAAGAATGATGTTGCAGAGAGGCAGGAGCTAAAACTTTCTGGGGAAAGACATGTGGGGGAGCCTGGGGGAATAAGAGACGGGAAGATCTATGAGGTCTTGGCTTTTCCTGACCACAGGCATGGGGGTGATATTGGATTGGCAGACCGTATTGAAGGTGTAAATACCTGGCGGTCAGGTGGGCTTGAATCAGTGAAGAGCCTGGAGCCTGGAAAGAGGCTGAATTCTCATTTCTGCCATCTACTTAAGCACTTACATGTGTTACCAGGAGATTCCACCTCTGTAGAGCTGGAAGAAACTAGTTCCTGGTGTTGGGAGTACTGAGACTCCGAGAGCTAAGGTAAAAATCCTTTGGGTGGACAACAGCACCTGGCATAGAGTGATAAGAGTGAATGCACTTGGTGGTCCATAACCTAAATTCCCATATCTAAACCTTTGTGGGAGCAGGTCACACTTCTCAAGCCAAAAAACTGGAAGAGAATATTCAAGACTACTCAGCCCCGGTAAAGCAGATAAAAAGCTTCTTATGTAGCACAAGTACTAGCAAAGTAGAGATTAGCTCCATTAAAAAATGAAAGAGACACAGTACCTAGCTTTGACAACCATAGTTATAAGAAGGGATTCACTGTTCCTGGAAATACTGCAGTGCCAGGCTATGAGTGGAGTGGGCACAAAGCTCCTATTCCAACCTCCTGCTCCAAAAACGCATTTAATAATTGTCCTTGGATAGAGGACATATCAGATGTTAAACTGATAAGAACAGACAGTGTACTTGATCTTGGCCAAAAGGCAAGAAGCCATGCCATCTGTTCTATCCTCTTCTTTTGTGGTTTTAATTGAGCATTTTATATAACTTTGCTTTCTCTTGTTTCTTTGTATATCACTTACACATTTTTTCCTTTTTTAATGGTTGATCCAGAGTTTGAAAAATACATTTATGAGTAATACAAGTTTACTTTCAATAAATAACACTATACTGCTTCATAAGTAGTACATGTATATTATAGTAAAAGAAATTCCTAATTTTTTTCTTCCTGTTCCTTGTGACATCGATGTCATTCATTTTGCTTATACATAAGCATATATATGTATATATAATCTAGTATATTATGTTATTATTTTGAACAAACTGTTACCTGTTACATGAATCAAGAATAGAAAATAAAAGTTCTTATTTTTCAGTTATTACTTCTTCAGTGTTCTTCCTTTCTTTATGTACATGTAAATTTCTAAACTGCATCATTTTTCTTCTTTCTAAAAATCTTAATATTTTTTGCAAGACAGATCCATTGGCAACAAATTTCTCAAATTTTTTTATCCAAAAATGACTTTATTTCTCATTCACTTTTAAAGGGTAATTTCACAGGATACATAATTTTAGGTTTCTAAATTTTCTTTCAAAACTTTAAATATTTCACTTCTCTTTCCTTGCTTGCATGATTTCTGAGAAGAAATTGGATGTAATTCTTATCTTTGTTCCTCTCTGGATAAGATGTTTTTTCCCTTTGACTTCTCCCAAGATTTTTTTCTTTATCTTAGATTTTCTGCAGTTTGAATATAATTCACTTGGGTGTAGTGTTTTTTGTTTTAGCTTTTTTTTTTTTTAGATTTATTATGTTTGGTGTTCTCTAATCTTCTTGATCTGTAGTTTGGTGTCTGACATTAATTGGAGAGAAATTCTCAGTCATTATCGTTTCAAATATTTGTTCCACATCTTTCTTTGCCATTATGAATGTAACATATTTGGAACATGCTGTTCTTTTCCGTCAGTCTTTTTGCTTTGCTCTTCTGTTTTGGAAGTTTGTATTGACATATTCTCAAAGTAGAAATTCTTTCCTCTGCCACACTGTGTCTATTAATGAGCCCATCAAAGTCATTCTTTATTTCTGTTACAGTGTTTTTGATCACTAGCATTTTTTGATTCATCTTAGAAATTCCGTTTCTCCGCTTAAACTTCCTGTTACTGCACTTTGTCTACTTTATCCATTAGAGCCATTAGTATATTAATCATAGTTTTTAAAAAATTCCTGGTCTAATAATTCCAGCATCTGGGCCATATCTGTGACTAATTTTGATGTTTGCTATTTCTCTTCAAACTGTGCCTTTTTCCTTTTAGTATCTTTGTAATTTTTGTTGTTGAAAGGTGAGCCTAATGTCCTGGGTGAAAGGACCTGTAGAAAAATGGTGATGAGATGTAGGTAGAGGAGAAGCAATCTATCATCGTATGATGAAGTCTGAATATTTTAATAAGGCTGTGCTCTTGAGCTGTAAACTTACAAGTGCTTTTGCCTTAGTTGGGTCAGAATGGCCAGAGTTGGCTGGAGTTGGATAGTTCTCTATCATAAGTGAGTTATGCTTTGAATAAACTTAAATAGTTTAGGGTCCGGTGAGTGATATCAGACGTAGTAGTACTGAGAAGTTGGGGTGTGGGAACAGTCCTGAAAGTGGATAGGGAAGCTAAATGCACAGACCTACCCATCTGGTTTACTCTGGACTGCTCTCCAAGATGGGGTCAGCTTCCTAGGGCAGGCTCTGCTGAAGTGAGAGAAGCCTGGGGTTGTCCTGTTCTGTTGATGCCTAGGAATTCACTTCTCTGGCTAAAGTCCAGTGAAATGTGTTCCATTGTCTTGCTAGCGTCAGTTGATGCAGGGTCCACGTGGGGTTGTTCCTATCTGTAAAATAGTTTACTCCTTTACTCCGTTACAATTGCATGAGAATGTGAGATGTCCCAATTTCATTTCATATCTTCTTTAGTATTAGTTCTACTCTCTGCTATTGGGTCAGGTAGCATCTATGTTACTGTCTTTTTAAACGTGTGAGAACAGCTTGAGTATTTTTCATAGGCATTCTTCAGTGATTTGTTTTTTGACCTTGTTTCTAGGTGTTGTTTTCAATATACCTTATTTAATCTTTTGTCTATAAGAGAAATAATAATACGTGATCAACACAAAGCACGGGGGACTGCCATCCCTTTTATTTGGATATTACACTTACAGTATTATAGATTAAGTGTTTTGATGTCACAATATCGACTTATATTGAGCTTACTGTCAGCTTGTGTCTAGGCCTTCTACACATAAATGGCAATTACTTAATATCTTGATCATTATGTACTTGTGTTGGTGATTTTTACAGTCTCAGTGGATTGTTTATATTTATCATCATTAAATTTCATCATGGTAATTTGGCCCATTTTACAAGAATGTTGAGATGTTTGACCTATTGTCCCCAGTAGCATTCTCCAAATTTGATAATCTTGTCTTCTGGATTTTTTTTCCAGTGATTGATTAAATATTTTTTTTCCCCAGCAAAGTATCAAACAGACTTATTTGTAATCCACTTGATACAAATATGTTAATATTCTATGTGTGGTCCTTTATTCATCCTGTGATATTACCATACCATGTTAACAATATGACATGAGAGACATAATAAGATCTTGGTGAGGTACCAATTAAGGGCATTCCCCATCTCCCACTCCATGGTACTTTCAAAATAAGTATTCCTTCAAATAGAATTTTTTCTAGTGAATACAGGAACTGCCACTTTGTAATACTTTTTCAAATAAGAGTAACTATGAATTTCTTTTCTTGTCTTTTTTTTCACACAGTCTGTATGCCAAAGATGCTCTCTGTTCTCTTAGTTGTTCTCTGTTTTGGAAAATTAGAATATCGTTGTGTACATGTCTAGTGAAAAAGTGAAAACCCATGTTTTTAAAGGAATGTAAAACCTTGAGGAAGTGGGCTTAGTATTTAGAGGTCTGATTTTCAACAGTTGTGTTTTTAACTTGCTCTTATCCACAGGCACATTCATGCTTAAATCCCATCTGATCACAAGGTTGCTCTTTCTGCATTGATAGATCTTTACCAGCATTCATTCAGAGTGGCTAGGTGTTGTCACAGTGCAAAAGTCGGAAGCTTCAGTGGTGGTGTCAGTGGATGCATGGGCCACATGAAGATTTCTCTCTATAAAATACTTTCGTAAAACTTAACTATTGCATGAGATGTCCAAATTCCGTTTTTGTTTTTTTTTTTCCTTGGCTGCCCTGGGGCATATGGGGTTCTTCGGCCAGGGATCAACTCTGAGCCAAAGTTGCAACCTATGCTGCAGCTGCGGCAATGCTGGATCCTTAACACACTGCCGGGGATCGAACCCATGACCCTGCCACTGCAGAGACATTGTCGATCCTATTGACAATGGGGGGGACGCACATATTTTTTTTCTTTAGTTATTTTTCATTTTCTCCCAGACAAACTTTAGTGGAATGAAAGATATGTAACTTTGGATTTTAAGGGATTTGAGTTCAAATTCAGCTTTGAATCTACTAATGGACTGACCTTGGGCAAATTACTTAACCTTGCTGAGCTCTTTTACTCACCTCTGGTAATAATATTAATGATAATATTCAAGGTTTTAGTGAAATAATGTATACAGAATGTCTAACAGAGTTTGGAACATACTGTGGGTTAAATGGTTATGTTTCTCTTCCCTTCCTAAAGCAAATTTATAACTTCAGACTTTCTTTTCTAATTATACCATTGGTATTACTTCAATAATAGATTTACTTATGTTAATTACACTTTATAATTGCCATTGTGCTTTATTAATAGTAATAAAATTACGCATATAAATTGATGTCAAGAATCACTCTTTGTTACCCATATAAATGTACCACTACCTAGTCGATGTTGATGCTGTGGCTCTGGAAAGCTCACACAGATTGATGATTCCCAGCCAAGTTCAAAAGAAAGGTTATACTGTCTTTTCAGTAGCCATGATTGTGCTCAGAGCACTTAGTCTTTCTGTTCCCAGGGGAGAATGAGAGCTTTGGCTTGGCAATTTGTTTAATATCTGTTTTTCCTCATTCCGCCTATTCTCTGGCAAACTTTTCTGTTTCATACCCTCTCATGTAAGCTTTCTCTTTGCTTATTAATTTAATAGCATAATTATTTTCTAACTCACTGTTAAAGTAGCTATCATAATTTTTATGATGTACCCATAAAATTCCCATAATTATAACTTCATAATGAGTATAAAAGCTGGCACTTGATTTGGTACTAAATATTTGATGATTTGAAGTTTAAATTTTGCAAATACTGTAACTCAAAAAATATTACAGAGTAACATTTATTACATAATATTAGGAATAAGTTTATAGAGGTGGATTACAAGGTGGTGGAGGGCTTAGAAAACTAGGCTAAGGAGATGATATTTTATTTTCTATACAATGGGGAGTAATCAAAAGCTTTGGGGAAAGTTTTGTGGCATGCATAAAGGTGTTTAGGGAAGACTGAATCTTTGACTAGGATCTAGGTATAGAATGGAGAGCAGTTAAGCTGAAGATCTTACCTAAGTGGTAGAAATGGGATGGAAAGGAGCTGGTAAGTGTGAATGGTGTTACGAAGGGGAACTTTGTTCATGTATCTATTAATTCCATTTTTGGAAAAACAGTTAATGAGTCTCTAGCATGAGCCTGGTGCTTTAAGTCGCATTGTGATTAAGACACTTGCTTTGCCTTTCTTTCTGTGAAGTGGAGATAATATCATGATATAAGCATTTTAACAGAGGTTGGTTAAGACAGGGTGTGATTATGGGAGCAGATGAGGTGACACCTAAGCTGATAGCAGGGCTCATAGGTAGGGGTAAATATCTCTTTTGTTACAACTTTGAACCTGAAGATCGAACTATTTTTGGTTTCTAGAATTGGGACAGAATTCTAGTAAAATTTTATGCAGTCTTAGCCTTTGCATCAGCAGACTTGAAAACAGTAGCATGCAGCAGATACCATTTTAAAAGTACCCTCCTGAGGTGCAGTGTATAACCACCTCTCACTGTAATATCTTTTTGAATATGTGTGTATGGGTGTTTCATTTTTGTCTGTCTCTTCAGTGTCTAGCAGAATGCCTGGGTGCACAGCAGATGCTCAAGGAATGCCTATTGAAATGTCATCGTTAAATCAGTGCAACAACAATCGCCTGTTGTCATTCTCTGTTTTTCTTCTCTCCACATGTTATATGAGGCTATGTTTAAAAGAAACTTTTGTGCTTTAAAAATCTATCAGCAGCTCTACTGCCTCACTTAATTCTGCCCATCTTGGCCAAACCTCAGGTCTTAAAAACAAACCAGACCTTTTTATATTTCCTTCTATTTTGTTCATGTATCTCAGTTGCAAAGTATTGGTCCCTGACCAGCATTCATGGGACAGCTTCCCATATGAATGTTAAACAGGCAACGATGATGCTCTCTAATTACAGTGCTTGAAATGATTGGAAATAAATTGGCACTCCAATTATAGATGCATGAAAGAGGCACCAGTATATTACAGTCAGTCCATTAATTTCTAAAGTGGTTCAGGCCATCTCACTATTTCAGTGACATTCCTTATTCATGGCTGCAATGAATCACTCTGAATCGTGGTGCTTCCAAATTAACAAGCTGAAGGACATTTTTTTTTAACCTAAAATACCCTTGGTTGTTTTTTCCTAAGAGAGGGAAAAAAGCAGATAGGGAACCAGGAACATACTGTTCAATTTTGTAATTCTGTATATAGAATTTGGAATAACTAGCCCAATAGAGTTTTAATAGGCTTTATTTTTAATTCTTTTAGAAATACTATAAAAAATTTCCTCTCAATTATACTTGAACCAAAACCATGAACTTTTCCAAAGATGTTAAAATTAAATTAGAGAAGTAGCAGTCTTCACTGTTTAATTTTTGGTACTCGTGTGGATGTCTCTTTGAGTTAGTTGGACCTAAAATACTACCTTTCACTCAGAAGCAACCTAAGAAATATCCAAAATATTTCTAAAAATATCTTGTTAGTGGTCATTAAACTATATTTTATAGGTTGAAATTACTATCTACATGATTTCAGATGACTGATTTACTGCTATTCATTGAGTTTTACTTAGAGGTGACATTCATTTGATTCTGATAACTAACCTCTGTTATACCATCTTTTCAGATTAGAATGGTAAGAGTCTAGGGGCATGCTCAATTTAGCCATTAAAATGTGTACTACATAATGTAAATGACCAGTAGACACTAAGCTCTTCCACTGCAGAATGGAATATTTGAGGGTAGAAGCTGTGTTCTACATTGGTTCAGGTTCTTGGCATGTGGAGGTGTTTTGAATAAATATTTATTGAGTGAATGTTACTGATTCTGGCTAAAATACAACTTAGGTACTCATGAATTTAAGATATATATGGAAGGTAGAGGAGTATTTTGGAGAAAGGGTGGTGTGACAATCAGCTTCAGATTAGGTATTTTACTTTTTAAAATTAAATGTTTATTAGGTCGAAATACATGAAAGGTTTTTTTTCTTTTTCTTTTTTGTGGCTACATCTATGGCATATGGATGTTCCCAGGCCAGTGACTGAATTCAAGCAGCAGTTGAGAACTATGCTGCAGTTCCAACAATGCCAGATCCTTTAATCCACTGCAGCAGGCCAGGAATCAAACCCATGCCTCTGCAGTGAGCAGAGCCACTGCAGTCAGATTCTTAGCACACTGCACCACAGTGGGGATTCCCATGAAAGTATTCTTATAAAGATAAAATACTACAGGTAAAAATAAAGTTTGCTTGTATCATTTATGTAAAAGATAGTTTTTTCATAGTGAAGAACTATTGTAGAAAATTTCATTTTATATATAACTTACTGTAGAACTTTTAAAATCAAAAGTCTTCTGAAGGTATTATTTTTGTTAACATTTGTATATAAAATTGCCAACTTAGAAAATAGATTGTGAATCTCCATGCATTGTCAACCATTTAGAACAGTCATTGATACATGAGTCTAAGAGAGTTTCATTTATTCTTCCAGCCCCCTTTTTTGCCCACCACGACTAGATTATTTTGAAGTATTGCCCAACGTTGTTTTATTTCATCTATAGGTACTTCAGCATAGATCTCTTTAAGATAAGGGCTTCTTTTTTTGTTTTAAATTTTATTTTATTTTATTTTATTTCTTTACATTATACCCAGCTGTACAGTGTGGTGACAGGGTTACACATCAGAAGTGGTTAGACATAGTTCCCAGTGCTATACAGTGGTATCGTCTTGCTTTTCCAGCCCAGAGACTTTTAAAACATAACTACAATCCTATTATGCACATAAAAGTGAATAATTAAAAAAGAGTTTTATATATATATATATATATATATATAGTCAGCATTCATATTTCTTAGCCACTGATACCTTTTTTTTTTTCTTTTCAAGTTGACTAGATTGAACCAGGATTCAAATAAAATCTCCATTTCTGAGGCATTGTACTGATTGGTGCTTATTCTCAATATTTTCCCTTTCTCTCTACTTCCCTCTCTCTTGCTCCCTTTCCCATCACCATTTATTGTGGGGCAGGTGTAAAATCTGAGAGGTTTCAGGTACCAAAGGTAAATACAATGTAGATTTATTACATTAAGCTCTGGGGTTTGGGTTCCTGTAAGAGTATCTTCCCTTCCTAGTCCAGCCGATACTTCCAAATACTTTCAAGATCATGAGCTTGTATTTTTCCCCTTTTGCCTGGAAGCTTTATCCTCCATCAGCTTATCTATTATTTTCAAACTTTGAGGTATGTTTCAAAAAGTACTTGCTTTAGGAAGAATTTCTTGATTAGAAATAAAATTCATCTGTTTCCTTTCCATAGCTACTTGCATATGCTGTATGTAGACCTTTTATAAGTTTCTTGTTTAAATGTTATTTGTGTGTCTTCATCATTAGATGGAAAAATTTGAGTTCAAACTGTGAATCTTACAATTATTTAAACCTGGGTGGAGACTTACTATGTGTTAGTCATATCAACAAAAATACTTTTATCCTGTCTTTGTACTAAATAATATGCAAGCTCAAGGAAGAAGTGCAGGATCTAAACTGTTCCTTGCATAGAATGCAGGTTCAAATATTTGTGGACTTGAAATAAATAAGATGGCACATTTTGAAAGCTGTATGTAGTTTTTAAACAGTTCAAAAGTTGTAGAGTTTTAAATTGTACTATAGTACAGTACAGTAGCCTTTTTCAGAGTGTAGCCCTTTAAGATTTGTTAAGAGAGTACAGAGGTTCCTTAAAAAAGTAAAAGTAGAGTTACCATATGATTCAGCAATCCCACTCCTGGCCATATATCTAGAAAGGACACTTCAGTGTTCATGACAGCACTATTTACAGTAGCCAAAACATGGAAGCAACCTAAATGTTCATCAACTTAGGAATGGATAAAGAAGATCTGGTACATACATATTAACGGAATATTACTCAGCCATGAATAAGAATGAAGTAATGCCATTTGCAGCAACATGGATAGACCTAGAAATTATTATACTAAGTGAAGTAAGAGATAGAAAGATAACATATGAGATCGTTAATATGTGGAATTTAACAAAAAATGATACAAAGGGACTTAGATTCGCATACGTAGAAAACAAACTTACAGTTAATACAGGGGGAAAGCTGGAAGGATAGCGTTGGAGTCTGGTATTAGCAGATACAAACTACTGTATATATAATAGGTAATAATAAGTTCTTACTGTATAGCACAAGGAACTGTATTCAACATCCTGTATGTAATAAACCATAGTGGAAAAGAATATATATTCATATATATAATCTATTTATATATGTTATATATATGAATCACTTTTCTGTACACCAGAAACAAACACAATATTGTAAGTCAATTATACTTCAATGAAAAATACAGGGATGTTATACAGACCTTGCTTTTTTTGATGTGAGGCAAAACATATGAAGCTATCTAATATATCTAAATCAGCAGTTTACCTCTAACAATTACATCTTAAAGAAGCCAAGACAGAGGAGGGAAGGCTCCTGAAGAAGGTTATATTTATTAAGGAATCGTTTCATTACAGAGTTTTATGGCCTCTGGACAGTATGTGCCATGTTTTACAGCCCAAGACCATGTTTTTGCCTGGGCAATTTCCCTAGGAAATCTTCATGAGTCTTAAATTATAGCTGAATCAAACAACAAAGTAAAAACAGGAACGGCCAAAGTCATTTCTTAACTGTGTATATTGTTTTCTTAAAATAGACTTCTAAAGATAGTGTAGATATGATATAGGGAGATTTAAGACAAGTCTCAGTTAAATGCCTAACTGGTTTAAGTGTTCCTGATAGTTCATACTTCTGAGCTCTCACTGGTATTTTATATTTTATTTAATCCCCATTAAAATCCTATGAGATAGGAGCTATTATTGTCCTAATTTTGTAGGTGAGGAAACTGTAACTTAATTATTTTAGGTAATGAACCCAGTGTTCTAACACAGTTAATCTCACTGCAAAGTCCACATTCTGACTCTTGAAATGTTGAAGGAGTGTCTGTTGGAATCACTAATTTCTTCTTTTTTCTTTTCTTTTTTTGTCTTTTTGCCTTATCTAGGGCTGCACGCGTGGCATATGAGGGTTCCCAGGCTAGGGGTCTAACAGGAGCTGTAGCTGCCGGCCTTCGCCACAGCCATAGCAACGTGGGATCCGAGCTGTGTCTGCAACCTACACCACAGCTCATGGCAACGCCGGATCCTTAACCTACTGAGCAAGGCCAGGGATTGAACCCACAACCTCATGGTTCCTAGTCAGTTTTATTAACCACTGAGCCACAATGGGAACTCCTGGAATCACTAATTTCTAAAGGCTTTCTGCCTACTTGCTGTGTGTCACTGAATTATTTTAAAATCTTTCATTGATGCCTGGTGTTTTTAAACATTGGATGGTGTTATAAAATCTCTGGAATCTAGGATTTCAGTCTCCCTAGTATTAGAAAGGGACCCTTTCTGCCCGAGATTTGCTGAGAACATAGTTGTCAAATGTTTTCTTTGACAAATCAAAGTTTCTTTGATTCAAAAAAAGAGGTAGGAGACAAATTTTGTGAAGTTAAGTGTGGGTACCTCATTTTGAAGTAATAAGAACCTAAGAGAAGTCTTAGGAAATGCTTGAAAAAAAAAGAAAAAAGATAAACCCACAATCAAAGAAGAAATCAAATACATTCTAGGGTGAAGTGAGAGGAGTAGGTGCTGTGCATTGATTTCAGGGTAGGATGGTTTGGAGGGGGATGAGGTAGACAAACCATGAAATTATCCTTATTTGTATTTGAGCTTTGTCAAGGCCTTGACTTTGTTCCCTACTGAGCTTCCTGGAAGAGGGGATGCTTGCGTTAATTATTGAATGAGGAATTGGAAATAATTGGTTGGGGATTAATAGCAGAGGCAGAGAAAGAATATCAACATGAAGAATATCATGAAACAGTATTCTTGTTGATGAGAGTGAACAACAATATTTAGTAGAAATATCTAGAGAAAACACCTGATTAATGTTTGCCTTTGCATGGTGCATTCTATTAGTGTGTCTGGGATGGTGGTAGTACTCTGCCGTGGAGACGGAGAATTTAGGAGGAGGAGCACATTTCTAGGAATGTCTCTTGCCTCTTCGTGATGTTTGTTGATGACCTCCATGCGGCCCCTCTGCCTTTCAGCATTCTACCGCTCTTCTGTGTCCTTCCTCTTCCAGCTTCAGTGGGAGCACCCAAGCCTGACTCTTTTCTAATACCTTTGCCCCACTTTCAGAGGAAATACAGATCCTCTGCTCTACTTTCACAGAAATCCCTGATTCTATATTTTTGGTGATACGCAGTCTTTTAGCCACTGCCTCTCATATTCAGACTTTCAGAACTGTGAAGCCCTCTGTCATGAACCACCCCTGACCTCTACTTTTGGAGAATCATCCTCCTCTCCATCTTTGTAGGGTCCTCCCCACAACCACCCTCCAGTGCCACCCCACCACACACAGCACACTTGACAGTGTTCTCCAAACAGTTATTTACTTGCTGTCATTCTTGCCAATCTTTCTGCGATGCAGCTTGGATGCACTTGATGGATGAGAACTATCAAGAAGATGAATTTCATCATCTCCTAGTGTATCCTACATGTGGGGTCTGCCATCTCCCTAAAAGGTGTGTGCATTCTCTTGGCCTTGAAATGTTCTCAACCTTTGAGGCCTTAAGTAATAATGAGATGTAGGAAAAGTCACATTTTAACAACTTGATGAAAGGATATCATTTCCATCTCATTGTCACTGTTCTCACCTTCATGTCTCCATAGTTGGAAACTCCAAATTTATTTCCTTTTCACAAGTGTCCAGATGGGGCCCACTGCTTTATCAACACTAATACACACACATATCCCTCATGTTTTTAGGAGTGAGTGATTGTATTTTGTCTGTTTTTTTGCTTTTTAATGCCACACCTGCAGCATATGAAAGTTCCTGGAGTTAGGGGTGCAATCAGAACTGCTTCAGCTGGCTATAGCCATGCAGGATCTGAGCTGCATCTGTGACCTACACTACAGCTCATGGCAATGCCAGATCCTTAACCCACTGAGTGAGGCCAGGGGTCAAACCTGCATCCTCGTGGATACTAGTCGGGTTCATTACTGGGGAGCCACAATGGGAACTCCTATTTTGTCTGTTTTTTAATTTATGACAGCACAAGCTCTGATTTTTCCTTTTTCCTTAAACTTTCCATTGAATAAATCAATCAGCACCCATTTGAACCTCCCTGTGGGCAATGACCCCAGATACATCAGGGAGCATGACGAATGGCAATGCAGATTACCTTCTGCCAACTGGCCCTGGCACATTACCCACAGCTACCACTGGGGAAAATGCCCAAAGTACAGATGACCTTCAGAGTCTCTAGGACAATTCCCTTAACCTTCTCTCATGTATCTTGTATGTGAATGAGGGGAAAATGCTCTCAGGCTGATTTTACAATACCCCAGAGTGTCCTATCACCTCCTTTTAGGGTGTGGGGTGTTTTCTACTGTCCAAGTGACTGCAACAATTCTCTGTTGTTTTCATAGGAGTAAAATAATGACTGCTGATTGGGAACTTTTCACTAACAAAAACGTTACGTTACATTCACGAAGCGCAGATGACCATATTGCTAAGTGGGCTGCGGTATATTTGAATTCTAAAGAGGGACTCTCTGGTGATCACAGAGATGGCTGTTTACACTTTACATTTGGCACGTGGCTGGTCAGTTGATGGTGCTGGAGCTGTCACACCATCTGTGGCATCTTTCAAAGACCTGTTTGGAGGCTTATGTTGTGAATCCTGTACTGCCCACATAGTAGGGGCCTTGGTGTATTTGCCAAATATGTGCCATAGATTGTATTACGACGTCTACATCAGGGATCAAGAAATGTTGATCATGGCATGCAAGAAACACAAAAGGTTTTATTGAGTTTATGATGAAAACTGGTTGTTACCTCCCCATTGAATATACTCCTCACCTAGAACAACAGAGTTTACTTTTTCTGAAAAAGATACTGTTTTACTCAGTCACCAATTTGTAGAAGGTAAAATTTTTTTTTTATATTTGCCTCTCTGGGGAACTCGAGTAGCCAATAATGAAGATCCAAAATGGGATGAAAATACAGGAACAATTAAGACAAAGGCCATAGTACTTCACAGTTTAGATACTGGCTGATTATAAATGAAAGGTGCACATCCAAAATATGTCTTTCTCGGAGTTCCCATCGTGGCACAGTGGAAATGAATCCGACTAGGAACCATGAGGTTGCGGGTTTGATCCCTGGCCTTGCTCAGTGGGTTAAGGATCTGGTGTTGCTGTGGGCTGTGGTGTATATTGCAGAAACGCCTCAGATCCTGTGTTGCTGTGGCTATGGTGTAGGCTGACAGCTGTAGCTCCAATTAGACCCCTAGCCTGGGAACCTTATATGCTGTGGGTGTGGCCCTGAAAAAAAAATGTCTTTCTCAAATAAAGCACATGGGAAGGCCTCTGAACTTTGGGGCTGGAGGGCATTGCCTTGGTTAATTCATCTTTCCCACAACCTGGCCTGCACTTTCCTTAGTTCCAAATGTGTCGTCTTGTATGTTTGTATTCAACGTTACCTTGTAGTGAACTAATTTGGGATTTCCTCCTGTTCTCTTCTCTGTTACACTCCTCTTTATCTTTAAATACCCAATTCTGACTGTGAAGGCTGTTATTGTGCCTCAGGAAGAGGTGGATGATCTAGCCTCTCTTTCTACTCTTGCAAAACTCTTCATTCTTGTTTTAGAACCTGCAATGTTAATTTCTCTCTTTTTCTCTCATCTATCTAGTCTATCATCATCTGTCATACATTATCACGCCCTTCTTATATTCTTCTTACTTATTAAAATGTAAGCTCATGCAAAGTAGAACCTGCGTGTTATTTGTTTGTTTATAGTCTTACAGTGCCTGGTACATAGTAGCACTTAACAGATGATGAAAGGATTTCTGAGTGCTGAAGTCAGTTATGAACACTGCATATTCTGAAAGGAAGTTTTTTTTTTTTTCTCTAGCCTTTGCGATTTCATTAAGCAAACAATTGGTTCTGGCTTCTGTCAAGCTCTTGAAGCAGGGACAGGAGATTTCAACGTAGTGCTATGTACACAGAGCACAGATGCTCTTCACTGTTTTTCAGCCTAAGTCTTTCTTTTCAAGGCCACAGACTTGCCAAGTTAGGAGAAAGCCAACAAAACAGGAGGCAAGGCATGTGTCCACGCTGTAGCAGCTTCCCTTACTCATGTGGTCAAGCAAAAACAAATGTCTTGGGTATCTACTGTTTACCCAGCACTGGGCAAAAAGTGTACCTGAATGAATCAAGATGGAACTTGGCCATCAATGGGGAAGTAGTGATGGGGGCGGCATGGGGAGGGCTAAGGGAGTGGTACTTGTTTATAAGGTGATTGGAGTGGGGGTGGGTTGATTTGGGTATTTCCTAGAGCAGAAGGTGAAGTAAAGAATGTGTTTTTTCTTCTGCCCCTGCCTTAATTCCGATCCTCTTCCTCTTGGCAAAGACTTAAGTTTCTGTCTCCATCCTCACTTCTCTTGTACCATCCTGCACACAGCGGCAAAGATAATATTTCTGATAATATCACTGCCTTGATGAAAACCTTCAGTGACACTACAGTTCTTTAGCATGATTTATAAAGCTGTTGTCTTATCCCTTCTCACCTCTTCAGCCTCATCACTGCCACTCTCTGCCTTGTATGTTAAATTATGTCTGCTTCCGTGTATTCATAAATACCTTGAGTACAGAGACTGTTTCTCATTTATGTTTTTCTCCTTAGCTACAAACATAATATCTGGCAGTTACTAGAAGCTGAATAAGTGTGAGCACTTTGGTTTATAGAGATCAGGGACCATGCCTTATATGTGTCTATTTCTAGGTCTTACCATACTTCCTAGTATCTTACTGATACTTCCTAGTATCAGTTTCATTTAAGTGGCCTGAACTAAAATGAGACCTTCCACAGCAATAAATACTGATTTATTCATTTATTTGTTTTCTGAATGTGATACTTACCTCCATTGTAATGTGTTTCTTCAAAACATCTTTGGTGTATGACAGCTTCACTCTGCTAGCTGAGATAGCTTCCCTAGGCCTGATCTTCCTTGCCTGCTCTCCAGTGAAGTCAATATTTGTATTGCATTCTGTTTCCTAGATTTACATTTTTTGTTTAATATCTATCTATTCCAGCCTTGAATTTGAGTTCAGTTCAGTTTAATCAAATTTGATAGCCATGGATTCATTAAGTATACAATAAATCCATTAGTTAGCTTGAATCTTATACCTTTTCTAATAATTGACCACTTTTTTTTCTTTTTTTAGGGCCACACCAGTGGCATTTGGAGGTTCCCAGGCTAGGGGTTAAATTGGAGCTATTGTTGCCAGCCTACGCCACAGCCACAGCAACACAGATCTGAGCCACGTCTGCGACCTACACCACATCTCACGCAAGGCCAGATCTTTAACCCCCTGAGCAAGGCCAGGGATCAGACCTGCATCCTCATGGATGCTAGTCAGATGTGTTTCCACTAAGCCACGATGGGAAATCCGACCAGTCTTGACTTATAAAAATGGTGACTTTGTCTGGTGGATAAGGAGAGTTTGGTCTTTCTTAAACTTTCTATTTCTGTTCTCCTGGTAATTGGATAAAGGCAGAATGTCTGTGATATTGCTGAGCAACATTTTTTGTGATGAAAAATGTTTGAGAACTGCAATTAAGACTGAGGAAACTGAGAGTTCACATATAAGTGAGATCATGCAGTGTTTGTCTTTCTGTGCCTGGCTAATTGCATAATAGCATAATGTCCTCCAGGTCCATGCTGTACCATGTTGTTGCAAATGGCCAAATTTCCTTCTTTTTAATGCATAAATTATATTCCATTGCATGTACATTCCACATTTTCTTTACTGGGTTATTTGGTAATTCTATGTTTAATTCATTGAGGAGTCACCAAATTGCTTTTCATGGCAGCTTAACCATTTTACATTCCCAGTAGCAATGTATGAAGGTTCTAAATTTCTTCATATCCTTACCAACAATTTAATTTATATTTTTTTATTATTATAGTCTTCTATGAAGTATGAAATGGTATCTTATCGTGGTTTTGACTTGCAAGTCGCTGAATAACAATGTTGAGGATCTTTTCACATGATTCTTTCTGATGAACTGAGTATTTGTGGAGTGGTTATCTTTACCTCTGGTAAGGTTTTTTGGCTATTTGGTCTATAGCTAAATCAACCACTTTTGGTTCATATTTGCATGCTATATCTTCCTTCCTGCTTTAATTTTCAATTTTAAATCTTTTTCTATTCTTGTATCTAGTTGTGGATACATTTTAAAATTATCAATCTTTGTCTTTTATCTGTAGGAGCCTAACTCATTAATATTTAATATAATAACAGATATGGGGAATCATATCTACATTTTTTGTGCTTTCTCCATGTTCTAACATTTATATGATTCTTATTTTTCCAGTTATTTTTCTTATTTTTGGGCTGGTCAAATAACTTGTATTATTTCATTTTTTTATATGTATTATTTCCCTTTGCTGCTGAAGAACTTACAACAAACTTAGTGACTTAAAAAAAATTCTTTTACTGGAGTTCCTGTTGTAGTGTGGTGGGAACAAATCCAACTAGGAACCATGAGGTAATGGGTTAGATCTGTGGCCTTGCTCAATAGATTAAGGACACAGCATTGCTGTGAGCTGTGGTGTAGGTCACAGATGCAGCTCAGATCCTGCGTTTCTATGGCTGTGGTGTAGGCCAGCAGCTGTAGCTCTGATTTGACCCCCTAGCCTGGGAAACTCCATATGCTGTGGGAGCATCTCTAAAAAGCAAAAACAAAACAAAACAAAAACTTTTTTTACAGTGCTGGAAGTGAGAAATCTGAAATCACTTTTATTGGGCTCAAGTAAAAATGTCTGTATGACTCATTACTCCTGAAAGGTAATGAGAGGATAATCTGTTCCCTTGCCTTTTTCATTTTTCAGTATTCACCTATATTCCTTTTTTGGCTCTTACTCCATTTTCAAAGCACATTATTCCAGTTTCCTCTTGTGTTATCACATCACATTTTTCTTTTCTGTAGTCACATTTCCGAAACCTACCTTTTACAAAGACATTTATGATTATATTTAGAGCTCACCTGCATAATACAAAGTAATCTTTTTACTTTATGATCGTAAATTCAACCATATGTGCCAATTCCCCTTTGCCATATGTATACCTTCCCTAAGGTAATATCCACATATTTCAGGGATTAGGATGTATTTTTGGGGTCATTTATTCAGAATTATATTAGCTCTTAATTTATATACTCTATTTGCCATTGGTCACCTTAACAATTAAAACAGGTGTACTTCACTTACAAAATCTAAAGTTAATCAAAAAATTTACCCTACTTTTGCACAACATAGGGCCTTAGAACAGGTTAGCTCCATTTCCCTTCTTCAGACTTGTGTATTATATTTTTGTATTTAATTCAATTACTTTATTTCGTAAACCTTTTTTTTTTGTCTTTTTGGGCTGCACCTGTAGCATATGGAGGTTCCCAGACTAGGGGTCCAATCAGAGCTGTAGACACCGACCTATGCCACAGCCACAGCAATGCAAGATCCTAGATGAGTCTGAGACCTCTACCACAGCTCATGGCAATGCTGATTCCTTAACCCACTGAGAAAGGTCAGGGATTGAACCTGCATCCTCACGGATGCTAGTCATGTTTGTTAACCACTGAGTCACATCTAGAACACCTTTTTTTAATGAAATATTATAGCAATTTTATATAGCAATCTTTTAGATTTATCTATGTATACATTTATGGCTTATTTTACCTTTAATACTTTCTTGTAACTCAGATCTTTCTTTGGGATCACATTGCCATAGAACTTCCTTTTTGAGGGTCACATAGTGCCAAAGTTTAAAAATTCACTGGTTTGTCTGAAATATCTTTAATTCTTCTAAACTTTTGGAAGACATTTTTGTTAAGTATAGAATTCTAGGTTGCAAATGTAGTCTTTTATATTGAGGATGTAAGTGCACTGTCTTCTAGCTTCTGAAGTAACTGTTGATAAGTCAGTTATTAGTCTAATAGATGATTCTTTGAAGGTGATCTCTTTCCCTCCTTCTCTAAGATGCTGTCAATGTCATCTCTTTCTTCAGTGTTTCAGCGTCATTGAGATGTGTATAGAACTGAATTTCTGTATTTCTTCTTTCGTACTCCACAGCCTTGTTAAATTTGAAGAACTGCATTTTTGTCTATTTTTTTTTTTTTTTTTTTGCCTTTTATGTGGAGCCGCACCCACGGCATATGGAGGTTCCCAGGCTAGGGGTCTAACAGGAGCTGTAGCTGCTGGCCTTCGCCACAGCCACAGCAACGCGGGATCCGAGCCGCATCTGCAACCTACACCACAGCTCACGGCAATGCCGGATCCTTAACCCACTGAGCAAGGTCAGGGATCGAACCCGCAACCTCAGGGTTCTTAGTCGGATTCATTAACCACTGAGCCAGAAGGGAACTCCTATTTTGAAAATTTTTCAGACATTGTCTCTCTATATTACCTACGTTCCATGCCATCTTATCATTTTATAACTGGGAATAGACACTGTTAGACTTTCTCTTCCTCTCCTCCATGTCTCTTATTCACTCTTTCAAATTTCCCATCACTTCTTTAATATTTGTGGTACATTCTGAATAATATCTTTTGAACTATTTTTATTTTCAGTTGTATCTCAAGCCTGTATATTGAATTTTTTCTTTGGGATATAGAGATTACATTTCTGGAAGTTCTTGTCAGTTTATTTTTTCCCTGCACTTATTTTAAAGCTTCTCTTTTAATTTCTTAAACACTACAAAATATGTTTAAAATAATTTGCATTTGATAATTACAAATTATCAACATTTATAAAGCCTATGTGAATATGTTTCTGCTGGTTTATATTTTTTTCTATTTTTTGGATTATTCTCCTCCTAGTGATTTGTTTACTCCTGAGCTAATTTTAGGCTATGAAATGCTTTGTGTCCACAGAAAATCATTTATGAGCATTCTTTGGAGTTTAGGATGAGTTGTTTTTAATCACCAGAGCCTCTGAATATGCTAAATCCAGGTACCAAGGAGCCCTTATCAAGGACTGCTTTTACCTTGACTCTGCTTGAGATTTTCAGCTACAAAGATGATATGAACTTTGGCCATAAACAAGCTTGAGATTAACCTGTAGCACTTAAGTTTTTGTGGAATCATTTCCACGCAACATCTGCCTTCCTTAACATCAGAGCCAAGGCAAGTTTCCTTGCACTTGCCTGGGACTGGGACGGGACTGGATGTGTTTATTTAGACCATTCCTATCTGAGTGAATTGCCCTTTAAGGCACAGATTTTATTGCATCGGAACTTTTATCACTCTAAGCCCTGGGAGACTCAAATCTAAGCCTTTCCCAGGTTGGCAAAAGCCCTCAGAACTAAAGTGGTTTCATTTCTCTGCTCACCTCCTTGGAGTCGTGCTTTGCTTAGATCTTGGCACAATGATTCACAAATCGCTTGTCAGCTCTGTATTATTTTAGGAAGATTCTTAAAATATTTGACCTGATAATTTTCTTTTTTGTTTTTTGTCTTTTTGAGCTGCACCCACAGCATACAGAGGTTCCCAGGCTAGGGATAGAATCAGAGCTGTAGCTGCCGGCCTTCACCATAGCCACAGCAACGTGGTATCTGAGCCGTGTTTGTGGCCTACACCACAGCTAACATCAGTGCTGGATCCTTAACCCACTGAGCAAGGCCAGGGATTGAACCCACGTCCTCATGGATACTAGTCAGGTTTGTTAATCACTGAGCCACAAGGGGAACTCCAGACCTGAATTTTTAATCATTATTTAGCAGAAGGGTGATACAAATACATAGCCTATCAAATTAATGGAAAGATAAAATGTCTTCTATGTCTCAACTTTCTTTTATAGTTTCCTTTTCTTGCTCTGTTTCCCTTTGAATAATTTCTGTTCTGCTTTGCATTTCTCAATTTCTGTCTTTAGATATATTTCATCAGTTGTTCAGCCTTCCCCTTAATTTGGAGGAGGGGATGCATATCAGTAGTTTAGTGTATAAACCAAAGATGTTAGGTATGGTTGGATGGGTTTTGACAGATGTACACACACATCACACCACCACAATTATGTTCTAAAATGTTTCCATATCCCAGTGAATTCTAAGTTCTTTTGTGCCTCTTTCCAGTCAGTGATCTCCTCAGCAGCCCATGCTGTTCTAATATTGATAACCAAAACTTAGTTTTATCTTTTCTGTGCTAAAATTTTATGTAAATTGTCTCATATTGAGCATATTATTTTAAAACTGGCTACCTACACTCAGCACTATATTTTCAGATTCATGCATATGATTGTTTGTCAGTACTTCATTCCTTTTTAGTTTGAATAGCATTCCCTTGTTTGAATATGCAACAATGTGTTTATCCATTTACTTGGTAACGGACCTCTGGGCTTTTTTCACATCTTTGCTATTATAATGCTTCTTGTATAATTTATCCTTTGTGGAGCTGGTTCATCATTTCTCTTGGGTTATTACCTAAAAGTAGAGTTACTAGGGCAATTTACTTGAAAAATCATTCATCAAACATTTTTCAAATTTGATAAAATAAAAAACGCAAACCAAACAAAGCTACAGCAAAATCCATGGAAATTAAGCAAGGTAAGCACAAATAAAATCATATAATAACTCAGCAACTTAAAATTAAAGGGAAAGAACATATCTTAAAGACCACCAGAAGCGGGGAAAACGTGACCTGCAAGGAACAGCAATCTGAAAGACATCCAATTTCTCATAAGAAAAGCGGAGTGACAAAAGACCGTAGAATGACATCATTGTAATGCTGAAAAATTAACATAAATTTATATCTAAGGACTTTTTTGTAAAATGAAGTGAGATGTAGATATTTTCAAATATGCAAATGTTGGAAGCATTTGTCAATGGGCTCTTTGCTCTACAATACATGCTAAAGGATACTGGGCTTGTGAGGCATCTGTGATAACCCCTTGCTTGCCACCTCACTGCCACTTGTTTAGCTGCCTCTGTGGGTGTGTCCGCCTCATACCCTCTTAACCTTCTAGTACCACTTGTGCTGCTACTTCTCTTCTTTTTTTGATGTACCTTAGTTTGACTTCTAGGTTCTTAATTACACCTTAACATTTTTTATTTATTTAAACATTGAATACTGTTCAGTTTCACATCTGAGATCTTGTAAAGAAATTTGTTATTTGTTGTTTCCACTGAATCATTTGGTGGTTTCTTTCCTTCTGTGTTGGTTAATATTTTATTGGATCAATTCAGTCTGAATGCACCCTGGGAATGAATTGATGTTGCTTTCCTTCAGAGGGTTTTACTTGTTTCTTTTGGGAACTGGTGGGCCCTGCTGATTTGGCACTGCAATCAGTCGTCCTCTTTGAAGGTCTGGGATTAAAGTGGAGAATCCCGGGTTCGTCCTCTCCAACTTGATGTGGACTTAAGATAGCATAGCACTGATGCAGGCATTTATCCTGAGATAAACTGCTTTCCATATTCTCTTAGAGCCCATACTCTCAAATCTTGTTTTAGCTCTGTTGCTGGTATTCTCCCTTTCTTCCTTCTTTCATTCTTTCCTTTTCTTTTCCCCTTCACTTCTTTATATGTTTGCAAAAACATATAATGTTTCTTTCAGTACATTCAGGAATTTGTTATTTTGTCATGGGAGGCAGCTGGAACTGCCCTATGTAGAGAATGGCTGGTATGAGCACAATCTCTAGGCTGGAGATGTCTCCCCCTGCATTTAATCTGCTAGTTTTCCCTTGGTGAAATGGAGACAATGCTAAGGCATCAAGATGACACTAAGTATTGTCAAGGCAGTGTTTGTGAATTCACTTTGCAACCACTGGTTACACAGCAGTTGGCACATAGAAGATGTTCAATTATTCCTTGTCAAATGAACCAGTAGCTGAGGATAAAGGCTTTACCTCCTGTGGACCTGGAGAGAAAAATTGGAGCATGCTTAGTTTTCCTCACTCAAGCTGGAGAGGGTCTTGGCAATGCTGCTTTCCTCCCTGGGAAGACATGCTGGGATCAAACTAGAAATAAAAGAAAATGTGAAGAGAATGTTGCTTGTGTATATCGGATTCTACTGGGAATGCTTGAGAAGGGTAAATGGAAGAGGATGTGAGAAACGTGTTGACAGGATAAAACACAAGATAACTAGTGAACTTGAGAACAGCTGTGAAAGAAATGAACGCAGAACAATAGCAATCAGAAATTGCCAGAAGGAAAAAATACCGAAATAGTTGTATGTTGTTTTTCATCCCCAGCCCCTATTGTCTGAGAAGCAGCTGTATGTGGTATGTACACTCTGCTTGCCTTGCTCTTTCCTCATTAATAAGCCACCAACCATTGTTTTCTTAGATGCTGCTTGTATAATTTAACTTTTATTAACTTTTTAAAAAACACCAGTGTTAGCAGGCTCTCTTACATCATTTTAATTAATACTTAAAACAACACAGTGAAATGCGTGCTTTTAAATCCTCCTTTTTCCAGTTAATAAAGCTGAAGTTACTTTCTTAAAATTCTTCGATTTCTAAGACAAGATTCAGAATCTTCCCAGTAACATCATTTCCTTAGATTGTCTCTTCTTGACCCATAGTTCAGATTTCTCAGAAGTAGTCATGACATAAAACAGATTCCACTTTTTATATGCCTGGATTCTATGATGAATTTTTATGTTTGACTTATAACAAGAGAGATTGGGTAGGTCTTTAACATTTGGAGTTTAATTATTGGTTTGGTTGCTTTTTGTCTTTTGTAGTCTTTCTCTTTGACAGATGTTTTCAAGATTTTGCTTTTTACTTTATTTCTTTATGCAATAATAAATCAATGTCAGTTCAGGAGACTTTAACTTAATAAGAAAAAACAAGAGAACTAAAAAGTTGTATTATTATTACAAGATGCATGCCATAAAACCCAGAGGTTTCAAAGCTCTGAGTTCGGTAAACATAATCTGAGAGAGGCAAAAATGATCTTTTATGTGATTTGGTGTCGCAAGGTAAAAACCTGGTTTGCAAGTAGCTCACCTATTACTGAAATTTCTCTTGTTTTTCCGCATAGAAATGATATTGTATAACATAGTGAACAGCTCACTCAAAAGTATCCCTCTAGAAAATACAGCTTGTGTTAAAAGGCTACTTTTTACTGTATCCTTTGGGGGCTTTATGACAAAACATAGAAATATAGCACAATTCCATGAAAGCAATTCTATAAGTGCAAATATGATGCAGTTGAGGTGTATAGCTAACATATCTAATTTAGGAATACATATATATTCATATTTATGTATACACACATATATGTATATATATATAAATTTAAATTTACAAAAATTTTTAAAATGGCCCTTTAAACTGTACATGTTTGTGTTCCCATTGTGGCTCAGTGGGTTAAGGACCCGACGTGGGTTTGATCTCTGGCCTTGCTCAGTGGGTTAAGGATCCAGTGTTGCCACAAGCTGCAGAGCAGGTCGAAGATGTGGCTTGGAGCCTGTGTTGCTATGGCTCTGATGTAGGCCAGCAGCTCCAGCTCTGATTCTCCCCCTAGCCTGGGAACTTCCACATGCCGCACATATGGCCCTAAAAAGAAAAAAAGTATACATCTTGATGAGTTTTGACAAACTTATATACTCCTATAGCCATATATTCACCACAAGCATTTCTGTCACCTTCAAAATTACCATGTCCCACCTTAGGGAAACTTCCCTACCCCATCTCAGCCATCACTGATGTGCTTTCTGTCTCTAAAGATTTCGATTTATTTCTGTTAGAGTTTCATGTAAATGGAATCATAAATATTTACTGTTTTGTGTCTGGCTTCCTTTGCTCACTGTGGATATTCACCCTTGTTGTGGTGTGTATCTCCAATCCATTCATTTTTTGCTGTTGAGTATTCCATCAGATACTTGGCTGTATTTTCAAACCCAATAGAAGTTTCTTTACCTACACAGTCAGTGACCTTATCTGTTTGGGCTGAACATTTTGTAAATATCATTTTAATAATTATCCAAATAAAATGCTTTCATTATGCAATATTTATATCCTAATGTAGCAACATATTAAAATAATTTTCATCATTATTGGCTAAAATCTCAAGAAAGGTAAAAAGGGTGGCAAGTACTCTCACATTCCAAGATGAGAATGAGGTGCAAAGCCTGAATGGAACTTATGAAGCAGAAGGTCATGACCTATTTTTTCCACTTCTAGTTCACCTCCCACCTCAGTTATCCAAAAGACATGGGAGAGACCAAGAGAGTGGTTGTGAATTGGAGCTTCAGCTTTTTTTTTTTTCAGAGTGTTGTGTCAATTTCTGCTGTATAGCATAATGACCCAGTCATGCATATATATACATTATTTTTCTCATACACATTATTTTTCTCATACTATCATCTATAATGTTCTAGCAAAGAGATTGGATATAGTTTCCTGTGCTGTACAGTAGCACTTCATTGCTTGTCCATTCTAAATGTAATAGTTTGCATCTACCAACCCCCAACTCCCAGTCCATCCCACTCCCTCCCCCTGCCCCTTGGAAAACCATAAGTCTCTCCTCTATGTCTGTGAGTCTGTTTCTGTTTTGTAGATCGGTTCATCTGTGCCATATTTTAGATGCCACATATAAGTGGTATTATATGGTATTTGTCTTTGTCTTTCTGACTTACTTCACTTAGTATGAGAATCTCTAGTTGCATCCATGTTGCTGCAAAAATTAAAAAGAATAAAAGAGTGTGGTTAGGAAGTCCTGTAGACTTGTGGGACAGTGGAACTGGTAATTCTCCCTTTCTTCAGGCCTGATGAAACTTCAAGGTCTCTTAGGAGGTCACCTGGAGAACTTGATTGTTTGCCCTTGGAGTGTCAAGATACAGAGCCTGGTACTGGACCTATACCCGGGAGGTCTAAAAATGAAGGGTGTGCCTACAGTGGCCTGTCTGACAGTAAAGGGTGGTAGCTACCTTTTGAAAGTACCTGGACTGTGCTCTTGCCAATGATGAGATAAGGTGTGTTTTCTGAGATTCAAAAGTGTGTGTGTGTGTGTGTGTGTGTGTGTGTTATCAGTGGGGGAAGGGTGTGCAGAGAAAGAAAGAGAACATCTGAGGCCATGTTAAAGGGACTTTGCCCAGGAATTTGCCTGGAAGGGTTCTGTAACACCAGCAATCCCTAAAAGACATTATACGTGGAGATTTCCATGTACAACCAGAGGTTGAAAGAGGGTGTATTATCTGTGCTAGGGCCCTAGAGGAAGAGACTGAAGCACTTGATTGAAGAGGCTTCTTCACAGAACCCATGAAAGCAGCCTGTGAGAGAAAGATGAGCGTAAATAATTAGAGAGCCCCAACACCAGCATACGGCATGCCAGTCAGCTAAGGCCTTTCTGCCTCCAAACCTCTTGTTCCTCTGCTGTCTTCCACCCTGCAAATACCAGGAGCAACCTGATAAACAGTGAAAGAAGAATAAAAGCACAGAAAAAGCAAGAAGTAAGCCAAACATAGACCTTTGAAGCCTAGATTTTATTTATTTTATTCTCACACCTTTGGATATAGATCTAAGTGAAGAATGCTTTATGATTTAGAAATAGCATCCAAGAAGCAGTTATGAAATAGGCCTGCAAATGATGTCTGAATGGGCAGTGGGAAAGAAAAAGGTAACATTTTTTTTTCCTGATTGCTTTCCATCCATAAGACTAGCTTGTTCAAAATTCCTATCATCTGTGTATAATTACGTTGTGTATAAAAATGACTATAATTTGTTTTTTAAAATAGTGTACTGACCAAAACACAAAATGACTAATTATAGCCATTATTAATGTGTTAGTTTGAAATTGCTTCTATGATATGTTATGATACCAACCACCATATCTAAGACATAGATCACCACCATGCCATCACCAGTGAGTTATTCATAGCCTGGTGGATCTAGCTATTTTCATATACCATACAGTACAGCAAATAGTGATTTAATTTTTTAGTTGACTTAGTTTATAAAACAGATGATTATGAAAATAAGATCCTCTTTTAGAAGAATTTGGAGTTTGAAATATTCCATTGGCTAGCCTCCTAGATACGTAATCTTCTATTGTATCTAGAGACAATGCCTTTTAGACAATTCTTCAGATGTATCAGCTCAGGCTGGCAGAGAGTGTTTAAAATGGACACAAGTGTTTCTAGGTAGGCAGTCAGGATTCTTGCTCTGAGTGGGTGGTCAAATTGTGGTTTAGGGCAGTTTATTTGATTTGGAGCAGAGTACCAAGCAGCATTTGGCTCATTTCATGGCAAGAATAAGGTGGCAAGAGGGAGATGAGCTTCAAGGTACTTGCTCGACTGAAGGGACTGGTGTCTAATCACAGAGGAATCAGGAGACAGCTGGGTCCAGGTAGACGTGCTGCTAATAGCTGTCTACTCAGCATGCTTGAGAACCAGGAGTAAAGGAGAAGAAATTCTTGCAGAAAGCACCTATTATATGTGACAAATTAAGATTTCACTTCTATCACATCACCAGTATTGCTTTTGTCAAAGCCTCTCTTAACCTTCAGGTAGAAAAAGCTGGTGGTCTATTCTCAGTCCTCGTGTTACTGTATTTTTTTTCCATAATTTCATACATCTGATCATTCCCTTCTTCCCGAAACACTTTGTGCACTATGCTTTTCACGTACATAGTTTCTGGGTCCTCCTTCTATTTCAGTGATCACTCCTTCTCAGTTTCCTTTCCCATTTTGGAATGACTTGTATTGGATTTTTTTTTTTTTTAATGGCTGCACCTGCTGCATATGGAAGTTCCTGATCGAATTGGAGCTGCAGCTGTATCTGAGACCTATCCTGCAGCTTGTGGCAATGCTAGATCCTTAACCCACTGAGGCAGGCCAGGGATCCACGGATACTAATCTGCTGAGTCACAATGGGAACTCCTGGAAAAAAATTTTTTTTTGTCCTTTTATGACCGCACCCACAGCATGTGGAGGTTCTCAGGCTAGGGGTCTAATCAGAGCTGCAGCTGCCGGCCTACGCCAGAGCCACAGCAACACCAGATCCAAGCTGCGTCTGCGACCTACACCACAGGTCATGGCAACACCAGATCCTCAACCCACTGAGCAAGGCCAGGGATCGAACCTGCAACCTCATGGTTCCTGGTCAGATTCGTTTCCACTGCACCACAATGGGAACTCCTGGATTTTTTTTTTTTTATATTGGAACAGTAGAGGTCTCCATCCACATGGTTATTTTATTCTCTATCCAAACACAGTGTCTAGGCGATTTCAACCATCCTGTATTTTAAATACCATATTTTTGCTGATAAACATCTCAATGTATATCTTTATCCTTGACCTTCCCTTAAATTCTGGTATCATAGCCAACTGTCTACTCAACATGCCACCTGGATGATCTTTACCCTCAAACCTGCTATTCCCCTGGTCTCCTTTTTTTTTAATTATTTTTTCAGTAAATGGTAAATCCAATCTCAGTGCTCAGAGTAGAAGAAAATACAAGGTCATTCTGGCATCCTCTTTTCTGTGCCACTCTACATCTGTTATGGACTGAACTGTATCCCTGCATCTTCATCCTTTCATCTGTTGAAACCTAACCCTCATTTCCTTGAAATATGACTGCATTTGGAGATGGAGCCTTCTTTAAAGAGGTAATTAAGGTAAAATGAGGTCTTGTGGGTGGGCCCTATGGCAATATGATTGAGTCCTTGTAAGAAGAGGAGATTAGGACAGACACACACAGAGGATAGATGAAGACACAAGATGGCCATCTGCAAGCCAAGGAGAGAGAGAGCTCAGAAGAAATTAATCCTGCTGACACCTTGATGTTGGACTTCCAGCCTCCAGAACAGTGAGAAAATAAATTGCTGTTGTTTAAGCCATCCAGTCATGGTATTTTGCTGTGGCAGCCCTGGAAAATGAAAACATCTAATATTTCAGCAAATTCTCTTGTTTCTAGTTAAAAGCATGTATCTCAAATCTGATCATTTTCCACCACCCCCTGTCTTCTTGTCATCTTTCACCGTTCTCTTTGTGGCTTCCTCCCTCCTGTTTCTTGAGTACTTACTTCATCACTCATCCCTCAGTCTGGAGACACACAAAGCTTTCCTCTCTTACTTTCTGCAAATCTTTGCTCAAGTATTGTCTTGCCAAAGGGAAGTTCCCACTGACACCATGTGGCATTCCCACCCCAATCACTCTCAGTCTCCTTTCTTTCTTTTTTTTGTAGCACTTACAAAATTAAATATTTATTGTTCACTTTAGTCTGCTTCTCAAGAATGTCACCTCCAGAATTATCAGGGCGTTTATTTTATTTTTTTAAGCGGTTCAGTGTTGGTACTTACTGTAGTACCTGGCACAAGGTCAGTGCTCAATAAATATCTGGTGATAACTAAGTTAACATCTTCTGAGGTGCTTACCACAAGTTTGGCTCAGGAAAGGGATATAAGTATATGTTGAGAGCATTGGTGCTTATATATTTGGGAAAAATTTGAAAAATCAGGGAATGACATTGAATTGTAACACATTTTTGATAGGGTAAACAAAATTGAACAATTCACTGTGGTTATCCAAGTGAACTATTCACACTTGTTCCTCCAGAATGTTTGTGCAGGGCCACTGATTTTGCCGTACCCTTGGTTGATTTGCCAAAGGTGATAATTTTGTAGATACTGTTTCAGTTTCTGCACCCATCTGTATCTTTTTCCCTTTTGTTTCTTCTATCTTCTTTTTCCATTTCATTACAGTGAGATTTGATCTGTGAGACCCTAGAGAATGGAACAGAGATCAATATATGGAGTTATGGGGAAAAGATTCTGTCTCAAATTTATGAAACACTTTCTAGAAATCAAAACTTTCCAGGGACGGCTACTCTTGGCAGGTGGTATATTCTGTCAGTATCCATGTCGCAGTTGGGGGAACATTGGTATGAGTGTTGCAGAGGGAACCATAGCACTGAATTTTTGTTTGAAATGCCCTTAGGTTAACTGATCCTTTTACTAGTCTTTTTAGGGGTAGGAAGACAAAGAAGATACCAAAAATAATATACCCATTAACGTTTATGGAAGACAAAGTAGTCATTGAGCCATTTATTTATATTCACCATTTTTTCCTTTAGTAGATCATAAACCATAATCTGAGCAATAATGATTGTTACAATACCAATGCTAGAATATCAATGATGACAAGTTTTTAAAAAAATAATTTGTATTGGTTCTTGAAAATGATGAATACACAATTAATACCAAGTCTTGAAGATAAGTAAATATAAATTGACTTATATCCAGAATTAGCCCTTGGGTGCCCTGGATCTTTCTCTCATACAGTAAAACATTTTTTTTCTTTTCTTTTTTTGGTAATTTAGAACAAGGGCTCTAAAATCAGATGTTGAATTGCACTGTGGCTCCAACGCTTACCAGTCATATGACAAATTTCATTATTCCTATGAACTTGAGACTCCTTATTTATAAATGGGGGCTAATAATTATACAAATTCCAATTTGTTTTATAGAGCGGTATGGAGAATTACTTGTAGCAAAATATGTAATGCCTATCTTATTGCAAGTGCTCAGTATAACTTAGCATAAGCAGTACATAATAAGAGAGGTAATAACTAAAGAGGTATAATAATAATTACTGTGTGTTTGCAATTACTGTCCTCATAGGGAACAGATATGAGAGTGTGAGTCTGTTACTTTATGTTTTGCTGATGGGTTGGTCTCCTCGGCCTGTGAGAGTGTGCCAGCCTTAGTAGGCTCTGCATCTCTGTCTCAGATCCTACTTTAATTTGCCATGTAAATTACGGGATAGCACAAGGCAAGACCCGCCCTGGTATAATAAACTGGGAAATCTGCACAGTCTGCAAGTGTGGCTTGTGTCTTCTTATTGGAGAAGAAAATGTATTCAGTGTCATCCAGGCCCTTTTGTGCTCACATTTCCATATTGATTAAACCTCCGCATCCCTGACTTCTTCAAATTGCTCTCTCATGCCTCATCTCCTTGTTGCCTTGCCATCTGTTTAATGTGTTTCTTGCTGGCCTGATGATCCAGTCTTCATTTTTCTTTGCATGTTTTCCACAATCAATCAAGTAAAAATAAAAATGATAAATGAGCATCTACTGAGAGCCTAATGTATTTCTGATTCTTTGCATAATGTTATCTAATTCATAGTAACCCTATCCAATGGGTGTTACAGATATTTCTACTTGGCAAATGAAGAAACAGTCCCCTAACCTTAAAACTACCAAGGGGAAGAACTGGGATTTGAACTCCAGGCCCACTGCTCTTAACATAAGTCCACTTTTTCCAACTTTTATAGATCATGCCAGGTGTTAAGTTATTTGTTAAATGCTGAACTTAGTTAGAGAAGGTCCTGCCCACAGAGAGCTTACAATTGAGATTAAAACAAAAAAGCAAAGGCCTGTGGATAAAATGGAAATGAATGCAGCTGCTCATGGAAAAGTAATACTGGGTGGTAGGAAACAGATAAATTAAAGAATGCCTTTTTTAAGGAATTGCTTTGCAAATTGTTAAGAGAAGCAGAAAATCTATCTTTTTGTGTGTTATCTCTTACTTTTGGATACTGGAAACTAAAAAGGCAATAATAATAACAATATAATATATGGGCACACAGAATGAGTAGAGTTTGCTTTCATTCCCCAGAGATGTTTGGCAAACTGATTTCTTTTTATGCAGTATTCAGTTCTGGAACGTTAATTGATTAGTCTTGATTTAGCCTAGCTTGGTGTTTTTGAGAGCTTGGCTATCTATTGTGTATCCCACATTTACATTATGAATTGTAATGCTTTGAGTTGGATGGATGCTCCAGGCCAAGATGAGGTTGCTCTTGGCACATATGTGGAGTAGTTTAGGTGCTAAAGATGACTGCTATGCTTCTAAGAGTTCTGATGTGATTCTTGCTCATGCAGGTGTTGTCATCTGCAAATGAGAGACTTTGGGAATCTATATATGTCTCTGTGTGTTGGAGACTCTGGCTAATTTTTCTGCTGGGTACCCTGACTATGCTGATTTGATTTTATATAATTCAGATAAAACAAGTTTGATTGACCCTCACTTTTTTTTCTTTTTAAAAAGTTTTGGTAAGATTTTTATTTTTTCTATTATAGTTGATTTACAGTGTTCTGTCAATTTCTGCTGTACAACAAAGTGACCCAGCCATTTACATACATATATAAAGAAAATATATATATTTGCTCACCTTATCCTCCATTGTGTTCCATCACAAGTGACTAGATACAGTTCCCTGTGCTATACAGCAGGATCTCATTGCTCATCCACTCCAAATGCAATAGTTTGCATCTACTAGCCCCAAACTCCCAGTCTATCCCACTCCCTCCCCTTCCCTCTTGGCAAAAACAAGTCGGTTCTCCAAGTCCATGAGTTTGTTTCTTTTCTGTAGATAGGTTCATTTGTGCCATTTATTAGATTTCAGATATAAGTGCTGTTATATGGTATTTGTCCTTCTCTTTCTGACTTACATAACTTAGTATGAGAGTCTCTAGTTCCATCCATGTTGCTGCAAATGGCATTATTTTGTTCTTTTTTATGGCTGAGTAGTATTCCAATGTGTATATATACTACATCTTCTGAATCCATTCATCTGTCGATGGGTATTTAGGTTGCTTTTTTGTCTTGGCTATTGTGAATTGTACTGCAATGAACATAAGGGTGCTCCATACTGTTTTCCATAGTGGTTGTACCAATTTACATTCCCACCAACAGTGAAGGAGGGTACCCTTTTCACCATACCCTCTCCAGCATTTGTTATTTGTTGACTTGTTAATTATGGCCATTCTGAAAATTAATTACTGTGGGTCACTATGAGTCTTAGAAGAGCAACACAGGCTGGGTCAAAGTGTAAAAGAGTTACGATCGGTAGACCATAGAAGGACATCCAGCTATGGAGGAAACACAGTGAGGAAGGTGTAAAGGTAGAAACTAACAGTGTGTTCCAGGGATGCAAAATGAAAGTAGTCCGAATATATCAAATTTCCTAGAAAGGACTACTAAATAATAAGGGCCAAGTAGTTTAGATTATTTTCAGTAGGAGTGGGAAAGACTGTGATTAATTTTTTAAAAAGGTTTCATTCTGTGAACATTTCTTTTCCTTTGATTTGCATACAAGTAAGTTCCAGGCACTTGGTATATTATGATGAATTATGAAGCCATTTCTTGTCCTCATGGTGTTTACAGTTTAATGGATGAGATAGCCATAGGTCATATAAGCAAGCAAGTAAAAACAATTTTAAATAGTGTTGAATATCATGTGGGCATGTATAACAAGAGGACCTAGGAAAGTCTGTGGAAACAGAAATGAATTCTTGGAAGATGGTTCTTAGACATTTGAGATAAGAATGGAGAGATGAGTAAGGTTAACCAGCAGAAGGGGCAAACAAAGCAGGTATGAAGATCCAAAGGAGAAGGAGCATGGCTCCTGAAAGTTAGAAGGAGGACAGTATCACTGGAGCACAGAGAAATTGGAAGGCTGGGGAAAATAAGGCTTGGCTGAGGTAGGAAGGCTCTAAATAATTCTGGCTTTTATTTTGAGAGAAATGGAAAACCTTTAGATGGTTTAGAATGTATAGATGATGTGAGCCATACCAGATGACTGTGATTCCAGTTGTATTTGGCCATCAAATAAATTATGAAAAATTAAAAAATGGAGAGATAGATGATTAGATCTGAATTTCCAAAAGGTAACTAGCTAGAGGATCTAGGAATACTTGAATCCTGTGGCTTAACCAGTCTTTTTAACTCAGGAGGAAACATGGAAATCCTAAGCACAAAAGAGACAAAGGAAAGCAAAGCGAAATTTAGTTAGTGCTAGGAGCATATTAGGCATCTGTTTTGTGGCGCTCAGCATCTTCTCAGCCACACCTTCTACCCCAGTATCTTGAGGGTTTTTTATCAGACTTTTGCAGGTGCAATGGCACATTGCCTCGGCTTGGGCCTGGATCTGTGTCTTTTACTTTCTTCTCTAACAGTCTAGGGTCTTATTTGCCTCTCTGCATATGCAAACTGGAAGTGGGGGCAGCTGATGCCATTGGGGCTAGCCTTGACCAAGGTAGGCATAGGCAGTAAATAAATGCTTCCCCATTAATCTACTGGGGTGAAGAATTCAGACAGTTCTGAAATAATTTTCCAAGGAAGGAGTCATGTTTGTTTGTTTATATACTTTTTTTTTTTGTTGCAGATTTATTGAGGCATGCTTGAAGAATAAGAATTCTATATATTGGAGTTCCTGTTGTAGCTCAGTGGTAACAAACCCACCTGGTATCTTGAGGATGTGGAATCAATCCCTGGTCTCACTCAGTGGGTTAAGGATCCCATATTGTCCTGAGCTGTAGTGTAAGTCGCCAATGCGGCTCGGATGCTATATGATTATGGCTGTGGCATAGGCCAGCAGCTGCAGTTCCAGTTTGACCTCTAGTCTGAGAGCTTGCATATGCCACACCTGTGGCCCTAAAAAATAAGACAAAAACTTTATATATTTATGTTGTACAGTGTAATTTTAAAAGGTGTACACTGTGATTGATGTATGCATACACTGTGAAATTATTACTACAATCAAGCTAATTAACATACCCATCACCTCACATAGTTACTTTGTATGTGTATGTATAATGAGAATACTTAAGACGTACTCTTAGCAAATGTAAAGTATGCAGTACAGTATTAGTAATAGTCACTGACCTCTACATTAGAGCCTCAGAGGTTATTCACTTAGAACTGAAAAGATTTTACTCTTTGACAACATCTCCCCATTTCCCCCCACTCCCAGACCTTGGCAACTACCATTCTACTCTCTGGTTCTATGAGCTCAACATTTTTTATATTCATTTTTAGACCATACAATATTTGTGTTTGGCTTATTTTATTTAGCATAATGTCTTCCAGATTCATTCATGTTGTCACAAATGGCAGGATATTGTTAATTTTTGAAGAGTGAATAATATTCATCTATCTATCACATTTTCTTGATCCATTCATCTGTCATTGGACACTTAGGTTGTTTTTCCCAGTTTAGCATCTCCTTTTTAAATTTTTTGTACCTGGCTATTCTTAGCTCTTGATACCAACCAGCCAAAGGTGGTCACTGATGTTTATTTTTGTGTTGCTTCAATATTAGACTTTTCCATTTAGACTGTATCCTTTGATCACAATGAAGTTAAAAATCAATAAAAATTTAGACAAAATAACATTCCCAAATAGTTGGAGATTAAAAAACCTACTTCTATAATTAATCTGAAGTAAAAGAAAAAATCCTAATTAAATTAGAAAATACTTAAAACTGAATACTAACAAAAATAGTACTTGTGAATACAGTCAAAATATTACCTGGAGTAAAACTTTTACCCATAAATGCTTATATTAACAGGAAGAAAAATAGAAAATTTTTAGCAAGCATTCAACTTAAGACATTAATAAGTGTAAAAGATTGTCTTCCCAAAAGAAAAGTAATAAAAACAAAAGTAGAAGTTAATATAATAAAAAACAAAGATAAACTGATAAGCAAAGCCAAAAACTGATTCTTTGAAAGGTTTACAAAAATTGGACAAACCTATGGTAAAATCGAAAAATACACAATGGGATTTTTGTGTCATAGAATATGCCTATGTTCAGACTGAGTGGATATTGACCAACAGTTTTCTAAATTACACCTTTATCAGTGTGGAAGCATTTTATCTGTCAACACTTCAGCTTTTATCAACAAAGATCGATGTGATTTGTTAGAATTAACATAGATTTGGGAGGCAAGGAGACTGGAGTTCAGATACTGGCTCTGGCACTGAACTCTTTGATTTACTTGAGTCTTTTTATCTGTCTAAGCTTCGGTTTCTTCACTTGGAAAATGAAATCATATTTCTAACCTCAAGACTATCAGAAAATTAAAATGAGATATCTGCATAAGGAAATAATATAGTTCCTTTTACATTTTGATTAATGAAGACGAGCTGTTGCTTTATGATGATGATGTCCATGTTTTAGCCCTAAGACTAGATGAACATTCTTTTTCAACTCAACATTTATTGTATGTATTTTAAGTCCTATAAACATGAAGCTCAATGCCTTACATAGAAAGTGCTCAATAAATATTAACTAAATGAATGAGTAAATGCTATTTTTAATACATATAAAATGAATGAGTAAATGCTATTTTTAATACATATATAAAGGTTTATCAATTGGTACCATTTTAATATGCACATCAATATGATAGGCAGATTTACCTTTGGGTTTTATTAATTATCCTATGTTATTCCAGTTGCTAAGAACTCTTTGGTTAAACCATATAAAATTTATATTTTTGCAAATCAAAAGATTTAAAATCAACCGCTTCATATGTCTTCATACTAATGCCCTGGAGTATTGGTCTACAGCTGTTCTTTTTGGTTTATATTAATTTTCATTTTCTTGCTCTTTAGGCAACATCTGCTTAGAGATTTCCTTGAACTTTTAAGAACATTACAATTCTTACAGCAATTTGTTTCATAAGTATTCTGCCACAGATGAAGAAACTTTTCCAGTATCACAATATATTAACTAGCATATTCTTGAAGTAAACTGAATTTCAGTTCTGGTACAGATATTAACCAGCAGTGCAATGAACTTGAGCAAATTAGTTCACCTGAGTTTGATTTTTCTCATCTCAAAATGAAAGAGCTTGAGCTGCCAAGATTATCCCTAAATCTTTTTCTAGTTACAAATTTCTTTAAACCTAAACATGAAGCATTGCTTATTGTATACATTCTTTAGTGAGACTGGTATTAATCAGACCCTGTGTAAGGTGCTGTTGATACACATGTAAATAGGTTAATAATTTGGTGTGAGGCTACATGTGTAACAGAATGGTATAAGTAAAGGAGAAAGGGATAGGAAATTCTCTAGTGGCTTAGTGGGATGAGGATCTGACATTGTCACTGTAGTACCTTGGGTCACTGCTGTGGCATGAATTTGATCCCTGGCCCAGGAACTTCCCCATGCCATGAGCATGGCCAAAAAAGAAAAAAAAAAAATGAAATGGTCAGGAATCTATCTTTACTACTTCCTTGCTAATACATGAAAAAAGAGCATGTATCTCTTGACTGTATTTTCCTAGCCTATAAAATGAGAATAATAGTAACAGCTCTTTTAGGTATACCAGAGAATTATAGTGAGCATCAAAGTTGGTAATTCTTACATGAGGTCTTCATAAGGTCTAAAACACAAGTCCCAGTTTGGTTATATGATAGGGAAGAAAAATTTAGGAAATTATGTGGTGTTGATGGTTTATTTATTTACTATTTTAATTTTTTTCAATTTTTAACAGTTTTAGATTTATAGAAAAATTGTGAATTAGTAAAATCGCCCTAATACTCCACAGTTTCCTCTGTTATTAACATCTTACATTACAACAACACATTTGTTATAATTAATGAACCGATATTGATGTGTCATAACTAACTAATCTATGCTTTATTCAGATTTCCTACTTTTTAATAAATGTCCTCTTGATGCTGGATGCCATTCAGAATACCATATTACAATTTGTCATCATGTCTCTCAGGCTCCTCTTGACTGTGACAGTTTTTCAGGCTGTCTTTGCTTTTGATGACACAAAGTTTTGAGGTGTACTTGTATTTTGTAGAATATCTATCGATTAAAAATTATCTGATTTTTTTTTTTGGAGTTCCCGTCGTGGCTCAGTGGTTAATGAATCTGACTAGGAACCATGA